>JAPMOB010227834.1:0-18121 GCA_029875015.1 Lepomis gibbosus
AATCTATAACAAATGACAGACCGGTACAAGAGAGCTGAACAGAACCAGTAAATGAACAAGGGTACACACAAAGCTAAACAAAGAACACAAGACCAGGCGTAAACATGACATGAACTAATGTACCGGACTAATAACTAAGACACTGAACTAGGAACTAAGATACAAGACAAGACAAATACTAAGTAACTAGAAGATGCGGATGAATAATAAACACAGGGCTAAGAACTAACTAAACAAGACTACACAGAAAAACACATAAAACCAAAAACAGACTTCAACAGAAAAAACATGAACACAGAAACCACATTCCTAACATCATCAGCTTTTCACCTGGCTGGACTGTGGACACAGTGGTTGTAATCCAGGCCAGCCAGCATGGTCCGTTTAGCAGACAAGCAGGGCTATGAAAAACTCCAAATCTGCAGGTGACCTGAGGGTGCAGTACAAATAAAACATACAGTATTTTTCACTTCTGGTATAAAATAAATATTTGGCATTATAGCACCAATTACAATAAAAGGTTTTCTAACAGAAGGTTTAGTTATGTACAATGTCAAACTATATAATTACATACCAGAAACACAGATACTTGGAGAACTTTAGCTAGCGTTATTTATGCACACTTACGTTGAAATGTCTTTCTTATAACTACAAAAGCACACAGCTACATCACCACATTTGTAAAATTTCATGAGAGGAACATATAGTCACACAAACAGATTAGATACAAGGTAAAGATAGTAAACTGTAAACATAGTATAACAATTAAGCCTAGCTAGTGAATAACTAATCCGGTGCACCCTACACCTACATTGTCTTACCTAATGTTAGCATCTGCAAACACAGCTCTCAGCTGCGCTGCTATTTTCCAACTCAGCTGCAGCTACATATAATTAATTGTCTCTACTTTTGCTCGCTACATCAGGTTGCACTCATAGCTCCCATTAGCTGTATGCTATGTAGGTAGCTACATTCGCTAGCGAAAGTAACAAATCACCATCAAAATGAAAAAAGCCAGATTACCTGTCCAGCAGAAATAAAGCGTCCACGGTGTAACTTTTTAGCCGCTTGGGTCCCTCAGTTATCAATGAAAATCCACGCAGACGTTACCTCTGGCCTGATCGCTTTGCGTCGTCAGGTCTAAGAGCAGCTGACCGGGTGCGCTCATGTGGGCAGCTCCTGTAGCAGCAGGGCTGGTAGCCATGGTAGCAAGGGAGTGACAGTCACCCAGCCAATCATTAAATTCGGTCCAAATGGAACAGTGTCTGTGTTTATTGCTGCCCTGAGAGGACTACAGACAGCACCTAACTTTTAAAATTGGTGTATAGACAGTTTCAACAAATAATAAAGCTCACAAATAATAATACTAGTAATGCTACTTATGTTTCCCCTGTAATGCACGTACAGTAACATTGCCATGTTTAGTATGTCACCAATGTTTTTTTAAGTTCTGATCCTTACACAAGTCCTTGCAGAAAATGAAAGCACTGCCAGTGGATACCTGTAGATATAGACTATATATATTTGAATTTTTTGGATCAAACAAGGCTTATCTTAAACACATTATGCATGCAATGTGTCTGCCTTTAACCTCTATCCTCATTTACTGTAGTTTCATGCAGAATCTCTGTTACATACCATGGTGGTTTCAGCAATGGAGCCAAAGCTGTTGATGAAAATGTTACAGGAAACATTGACTGGAGGACCTGCAGAGTGAAAGATAGAATGATTACAATAGATGGATATATGATTTAGGTTCAAGGTTAACTTATTAAGTAATTTAAAACATGGTTCTCCAATGAAATGCAAGCTGTACTCCCTTCATAATACACACCAAAAAAATGTACTTAAAATACTATTTAAAATTAAAGCTGCAAGCAGCATTGGGTGGGCCCTCGCACATGTAGCGCGTCGGGGTGTAAGCCGGCCGCGGTGCATATTCTGGAGCTCTGCCGGTGCTACGTGCACCGGACGCTACATGACGGTATTATACCTCACATCCTGTGTTCCCTTTGTGGCGCTACATAGCATTTGGCGAATATTATGAATATAAATTAACATTGGCGTGTAGATGCGTTCAGGGCGGGACTTTCATCCTACCTGCAAAATTTGGTGCAGATCTGAGCATGCACACTGAAGTTCTAACAACTTCCTGTTTCACGGCAAATCATCGATTTTGGATGCCACGCCACGGACCCACCCATTGACGAAAACTCACAGATAGCACTCAATTTTCATCGTCAATGCCTTTAGAAGGCACAGCAGAAATTTGAAGTCGGTTGGACTAAATCGACAAAAATGACCATTAAATCCAAAATGGCCGGCTTCCTTTTTGGTTTAGGCAATGGCTCCAAGAGGCTTTTTTGTGCGTCTGGACATGATACACGTACCACAGAAATTTCATACACGTAGGTGAAACTTTTACCGGGGGCTGCTCTTTAGGGGGCACTAGTGAGCCATTTTGCCACGCCCATGCGCAAAACCCATAAAATACAAAATTTTTCGCCATGTCTGAATTTTGTTCAAAGTTTGGTGAGTTTTTTAGTATGTTTTGGCCCCCAAAACTGAGTTTACTTTGCAGGAAAAAAAATCCCTACAGTTTCAATTATGGTGAAGGATGAATGGGTACCAGGGATCTTCTGAGTTGATTTAATCACCTGCTGCAGAGCCCTCAGGTCCTGGCCCATGCGCATCCCGGACCAGTTTGTAAAGAACTTGTAATGGGAATCTCTGTGATGCTGATTACCAGGACCCTAAAACTGTTCACCTGCTCCACCTGAGCTCCACTGATGTAGATATTGTGTGTCTTCATGTCCATTTTCCAGCACCTTGGTTTTGCTGGCATTGAGCAGTAGCGTGTTCTCTGTGAACCACTCTTCTAGAGTGATGATTTCTTCCTAATGTGAACTGTCAGTCTGTACTGCCTTCGGTCTGTTTGTGATGAAGTCAAATATCCATTTGCAGAGTGTGGTACTCAACCCTAGAGTGCTAAGTTTGCCATCTGTTTTAATGGAGGGAGATGTTTTGAATGCTGAGCTGAGTTCAACAAACAGCATTCACAACAGTGCCCTCATCTTTACAGCAGATTCCTGTTGCTATTCACACTCCTATTGTGAACATGGCTTTCATCTTCCCATAAAAAGTTTTACATTTGTGTAACAGTGTGCATTAACACTGATTGTGTTCACACCAATCATTATTTTGCTGTTAATCTATCCATGTGATTATGGACAGTGCCTCACAGGGGAAGTTCACTTTTGGCGTGTCTGTTCCTGTGTAAAAATACAGACAGACATACCTTTAAAGTTTGGCCTTATCCTGGCATCATATCCAGATGTCCTCCCCATCAGCTTGTCCAGAAAATCAGAGGGCGACATTGGGACCTGTTGTGTCCTCGCAGCACTGTCCACCTCCTTGCACTGACCCACACTGTCACAGAGACAAAACACAGGTAACACAATAAATCATCTGTGACATCTTCACATTTTCACAGCGGGAGATGAACTGTGCAACTCTCCTGGTCAACTGATGTAGAGCACCACAGTGAGTCAGGTCACTTACTGTTTATTACAGCGTGGTGGTGGTGTGTGTGTGTGTTTTATTTTTGTTCCTCTCTTTTGGGCTGTGTGTGGGTGATTGGTGTGTTTTGGTTTTGTTTGTCTGTTTGTGCTTTCTCTTTCTCTGAGACCAGTCAGAGGCGAGGGATTAGTTCTCTGGTTGGTACACCTGCTGCTCGTTAAAAATCTACACACCTCATCCTGCTGCTCTGAGGCCGTACTTATTTCACATGTGATAACGTTGAGTATCACATGTGTGAATTAAGACGTCTAGCCTGAAGAAACGATACTATATGAATCCCTGTCTTTGCCGGTAGCTGTTTCACCTGGCCAGTCTGCTAAGCTTTTTATGTCTCTTATTGCCAGCACGACCTAACCCCCCAGACCATCTGCAAAGTTTACCAACCAGCACCCCCGGACTCTGCCACTCTCCTGCCTGCCAAGCCAGCCAGTTCCGTCCCCTGACTCCCATACGCTCTGGAGAGCACCCCTTCCCACACACCGGCCCGTTCAGCACGGTTTGAGTTAATAAAATGTTCTAAACTTACTGTTTGTCTCAATCTGCTTCTGGGTTTCTGCCCAGTGATCCTGACAAGTACAGTTTGAAGAGTGACAGGAAATGCGGGGAAAAGAGAGGGGGGTTAAATGCAACAGAGGGCCCTGGGTCAGACTCAAACCTGGGACATGGACTCAGCCTTAGTACATGGGGCATGCACTCTACCCACTGAGCCAACCAGCTCCCCAACTTTGGTGAAGTTTGACACAAAATTTGCTTTGACCAATAACAAAACTGTTAGGGTCAGCTGTGGAGCAACATCCCTTTTTATGTAAGTCAGCTATGCCTTAGTATAAGCTGCTCTCAAAAGAGGCATGGTGATCTGTCTGCTGTGGAGGACAAACAGGTTACATTGAATAACTTTACAGGGCAAGGCGCAAGTAGTAAATATGTCAGATTAATCTCATGCAGACATGTGAATGAATTTCTGAAAGGGAAAAGTCCTGCCGGTTATCATGACAGAAAGAACATGGCCTGGGATAATACTAACAGTCATTCTGTACGAACATGCCACAATGTGTCTTTGTGTGCTCAGCAATATGATCTTTGCAGTGAGCAAAAGTTCGCTCTTGTCCCAACTGACACAAACACACACACTTTTACCATTTATTGAAGTCCACTTAAAAGAAATAATGACACGGACACAAATATTATAGGTGCAGTCAAATCCATAAATAAAGTCCTGGACCAGCATATCATTCTGTTCTCATGGGTATAAGTAACTGCATCTCCACCATATATGGTGGCTGATTACAGCAGACAGAGCACAGTCCTGCCAGCCAATTAGCCCTCTTTTTGGGCATCCCCAGCTGCTGAAGCCGTCTGACGACGTGCTTGTCCTAAGCTGCCGAATATGGTTGTCTTTAATGGCCTTGGTCATGAAAACTTCCTCCATGCTAGAGTCCAAGGTGCATGCAACCTTCAATGTAAAACCTTACTGGACTCCTCATTAATCACAACATCTGATATATTGGCCATGAGATGTCAGAAAGTATCAAAATTACTATTGCAAAGCTAACACATGGATGGTTTTAACAAATGAATGTTTGTACATTCTTACCGAGGATGAGAAATGGTCGGATATGTCTTTCACAAAAAGGTCTGTCATGACGTGGTATGTACATGGCAACCACTCAAGATATGTGGCAATGCTTCAGTAATCTGTCCTGCGGTGTGATGCAGACAATGAGGGACCTGAACTGTAGGGAACCAGATAGAGAGGTAGAGTCTGGTGGTCTGAAGTTTCAGTCCAGTGTTGTTGGTGTTGCATCAGACAAAGGACTTCATTGACATTGTGTTAGATCTTAGTGCTGCATTTGATACCATGGAACATATTGCTATATATAATTATATAAGTCAGACTAGGCAGTCAGTTTCAGCCTGCCTTTAATATGAGATGGGTGGGGTGTGTCTATTCATAATTCCGACATAGTCTAAATTTAGTCAAAGGATAGGTTCAACATGCCTGGTACTAAATAACTTGAACAAGTTATTGCAGTTACTGGGTGTCTAAAAAGTCGGTTTCATAGCTGTTTTGAACAAAAACTGTCAATATCAAGGGTAATATTAGATGTGTTACTTTGTAACATAAGGACTATAGTCTGAATGTGTATACAATATCATTTGCACTTTCATTTATCACTAAAAAGTCTCACATCTACACCTGTCAGATTTTCAGGCTGTTGGTTAAACAGTAGGCTAGGCCTTAATATTATAATGAAAAATAGCTTTGACTTAAAAACTAAGTTAACTTACGGCAAACAAATGTTCAGCCATTTGCCAGGACCAGTGGGTTCCCTGTAGCTGGGGATCATTCTTATGATGCTATGCCTGACGATTGACAGCAGATTGTCAAACTTAGTGTCCTAATTTCCAGTCCATGAGCGACCATGGACATAGAAAAGACTATAGGCGCTATACAAATACGCAGCATTTACATTTTTACATTTACATGTATTATTAAAATTAATTACATTTATATAGCGCTTGATCATAGATACTCAAAGCGCTTTTACAGGGAAATCGGGGGGACTCACCTCAACCACCACCAATGTGCAACACCCCCCTGGGTGATGCACGGCAGCCATTTAGTGCCAGAACTCTCACCACACATCAGCTTGAGGCAGAAATGGAGGGAAACATTGAGCCAATTACTGGGAGGTGAATAATTAGATGGCCACATGGTGAAAGCCAGGTTGGTAATTTTGCCATGGCACCGGGGAACCCCCTACTGTTTGCGACAAGTGGGATCTTTAATGACCACAATGAGTCAGGACCTCAGTTTTAAAAAATAATAATTTACCTTGTTTGCTGTTTGAGATGTCCTGTCAACAGTTTTACACACATCTTTTTTACAACTTTGGGGGGAGGGAATTGCTTTTGGGACAACAGGAGGATTTTTCACAGTAATACTGGGAAAAATTGGACGCAAGGCTGAGCAGCACATCCTATCCAGGTCTTATTATACATCCAAAAAGTAAGTCGACATGTCTGTCAACAGGGCAGAGAAGAGCAAAGTCTCTACATTTTAAACAGCAGGGATTACTGCTATATAAAAGGGAAAAATATCTTAACAAGAGGGACTTATGTATATGGACAAAACCACGTAATTCTGCTTGCTGTTCTGACGCATTTTAAATGTTCATGGGAGCAGTCTTTTTTCTGTGTCCACCAAGTAAACATTACATTATATAGAACTAATCCAATGTATTATAATTATTTAGCCCGACCTTTTGGATCAAAACCTGGACTTTCACCCAGAAGACCAGTTTCCCGTGTGAAACAAAACAGCCAACATTGTTTCATTTTAATTATGTTACGTAAGTCACATAGTTATTTCAACTCAAACCATGATCTTTTCCTAAACCTAGGTAGTTTTTATGCCTAAACCTGACCAAACTGTGACATTTCACAACATTAACCAATAGTTTAATTTTAAAAGTCAGATATTGCATATTTATTATTGCTAACTTAACTGCGGAGCTCTACTTCTGCAAAAACGACACTAAAGGGTACCCAGGGTGTTAAAAGGGGCCAAGGGGTCTTGATCAAGCATCTATATGTGACACCCTGACATAAGAATAGGTCGGGTTAACAGTCACACTCAAGCAGAGTTGTCAGCTTAGAGCATCTTAAATCAGCTACTAAGCTGCTTAGGTTGCTGTAGCGCTACCTCTCCCCATCTTTTCTTCCGCATCTTTTCCCCTCTGCTGCAGTTTCTTCTCCTCCTCCTCTTTCTGCCCCCTTTCTCTTCTATTCTCTCCTCTAAAACATGAGAACAATAGAAAGCAATGTCTAGCGACACAGCATAACATCCAATGCTTATCCATAATGGATGATTTTTTAATGTAGAATGAATGTCTCTCACACACAAAGGCCATCCCAGCTGAATATTTTTAATGTATTGTTTTTCTATGCAGTTTTAATCTGCTGCTGCTAATTCTCAAAACTTGATTGTGAGACGGTAACAGAGTAATATCAGATTCACAAATCCCAGAAGATTAAGCATCAGCATTCATCTGAACATATAAAGAAAATATCACCTGTTCTCTGCAACTAAGATGCTAAAAAACCCGACCCTGTCTGGGAGAGGTTTGATTTGAAGAGTTGACAGAATTATTTATAACTAGCTCTCTGATTATGCAATGAAGCATCCCCATGAAGCCAACATGAAGAGACAGAGAGAAGAGGCCTTTTTCATCTGGCCATACCGAGTGTGCCTAGGAGACCTTGGTTTATCCCTTCCATTATGTAACACCCTATCTCTATCAGCACGGCAACAAGCATGCAGGAAAGTACAATGTTCAAGAATACATTATTCTAGAGTAGATCTGTGGATGTGGATAAGTGTGAGCGAAATGTACTACAGGACTGTTAAGACTTTGAACTGTCAGTGTCTTACTGCACATAGAGATCAGTGATGTTGTGAAACAACAGCCTGAAGTGTTGAAACTGGACTTCATTGATCCGCCAGCTCTCTGAATGCTGAGGTGTTTATTAGTGGCCTTCTACCAGCTAAAGAGGAGTTGAGAGCAGGGCCGGAAAAGAACTTTTTGGCTCACCTGCCAAGGTGGCTGGTAGATGAAAAAATCCACCGGCCAAACATATTTTTTACCGGCCTTTTGTCACATATACATTTATTAATTGAGATAATAAGGTATCATGTCAAATACAAACTTAATGAAGAGGCCAGAGTGAAATTTGAAGCAAAATTATATTAAATGTACTTAAAACATAACATTAAATTTTTACTAAACTTACAAGATTCTTATTAATCATTCACCTCAACTTAAACCTCCTCATCAGACTGCTCACTTTCTACAATCACCCTCTTCTGGCCTCCTGGTTCTGACAGAGTCCTGGTGCCACAATATCACAGCTTTTGTGGGATCAACATTTTTATACGACCTATGGATCATTGTCCTTGATCTCTGGGGAGGATAGCAGGACCATTAGAAGATCTGACAGTGTGTCAGACACTGACTGGACCACAAAGTACCCAGCTAAAAGCTAAAAACACTACTAGTACAACTTTTGTACTAGTAGCTCCTAACACTAGCTTACACGCTGCCTTATTTCACATCTCTAGGTAATTACACATCTGAGCTGACAAAAATCTGTAGAGTTCCCAAAGGCTCCATTGTAGGGCCCCTTCTGTTTAACATCTACGCGCTTCAACTGGCTCAGATTATGAAAAACAACTATGTATGTTAAAAGAATTATGCAGACGACACACAGATTTACATAACCATATCACCAGGGGACTATGATCCCATCCAAGCGCTGTTTGAACAAATCAACGACTGTGCCAGAATTTTCTTTAGTTAAACAATAAAACCTCAGTATCTGTTTTGTGGGGGAGCTGAGGACAAACATTTAGTCAACGCATCAATCAGCAGTGTTAAAAACCACAAACCAAGCTAGAAGTCTTGCTGTAGTCATGGACTCAGACCTGAATAGAACAGCCACATTAAGACTCAAAGTCAGCCTACTGTCACCTGAATAATACATCAAGGATTAAAGGACTTATGTCTCAGCTGGACCTGGAAACACTTATCCATGCATTTATCTTCAGTTGATTCAACTACTGTAATGGTGTCTTTACAGGTCTCCCTAAAGAAGCGATCAGCTAATACCAACAAAGTGGATCACATCAATCCACTTTGGAGGTCCTTAATTTTATTTTTTTGCTCCATATATCTGGAATGAACTATACTACAACTGTATGTTTTTTAAATCAAAGCTGAAGACTTTTCTTTTTGCTGCTGCCTGTTATTATATTAAATTTCAAGCTTTTGATTGATAGCTTACACTGCACTGTAACGTTTACTCTCCTGTTTCTCTCCTGTTTTTATTTTCTATTTAAATGTCTTTTTATATTGCCCTCTGTTGATTTTATGTTATATTACTTTATATTACTTGTGCTATACAATTAAAAATTGCCTTGCCATATTGTACATTCATTGTATGCATCATGATAGTATGGATCTGATAATAATTTATGAAAACAATTGTATGCTTCTCTGCATGAATTAGAGCGTGGCAGTGAATCAGAGTGGAATTAGATGCACATGAGAGTGCAGGTGTCGACTTCCATGTCTATCTATTGATGTTAGACTGATGGTAGTATTTGTTGGGCTGCAACAAATGATTATTTGATTATTAATACATCCGATTATTATTCTTTAGATTAAATGTTTAAAAAGTGTAACCGTTCTAAAATAGAGACAAATACTTGATTTTTTAAAATCAACTAATTGATTATTCATATGATCATTTAATCTACAAATAGTTGTAAAACATTTTAACTTCATTATCATGCAGCTACAGCAGATACTGCCAGATGTATTTCCACTGTGTGAGCAGGAAACGGGTCACTTAGGTAAGATCTTTTAGACAATGACTGTTGAAAGAAAACCCTTAAGTAAAATTTCCCTGACCATTCAAAACTCTGGAGACAAAACTGGAAAGAAAGTAGAAAGAAGAAAAAAGAGAATAAATTGTCTGGAGGCCGGAGCAGTGGCATTTCAAACAAAAAGAAAAAAAAGAATGGTAGAGAATCACTGATGTGGTTTAGTCATGTAAGTTCTGAGCACCACAGGCAGCTGGAAGAAATACAGAAAAGGCGCTATGATTTTAAAACAAAGGCCACAAAGTGCATTAGCACACAAAGGCAGAGGCACTGCTGCTGGTGTCTTTCAGCACACTGAGGACAACACACATACAAATGTGGAGGCAAGGCAGAATATGCTTAGATAACAACATTATAGTATACAGTAAGAATGAATTGTCACACCAATACTAAATTAAAGGGGAAGTTCACCCAAATTTCAAAAGAAGGTATTTTTATCACCCTGGCATCTGGAAATAGTTTTACTTTCTGCGTCCCCCCAACACAGTGAATAGGACGAAAGTGAATTTGGTACTCAAAAATTTAAATGTTCAGTTGTAGGCCTTATGTCAAAGCCAAATGTCGGATCAGACATCAGATCTTTTAAATCCAAAATATGTCCAAATAACTGAACCATTGCTTTTCTTTTTATAAACCAGGTCTTTAGCACAGAGTTTTAAAACAAAAACGATCTCCGTCCACAAGGGCTGAACAATTTGGGGAAACAAATCTAATTGCGATTTTTCTGCTTGATGTTGTGATTACGATTTAAATTTCGTTGGGTTTTTTTAGCTAAAGTTTTGCAAAAGTTCAATATTCCCTGCCAGTCTATTTTTGACAGAAGGTGGATCAAGCAGCACAAAGCAAATGAACCGGGTGGGAAGTCAGACACAGAATGGCAGAGAGAATCCAGTCATTTTCAAAATAAAATGCCCTGTACAGACTCCCAATCGTGTATCAACAATTCACACAGTTAAAACAAACAGAAAAATAAACAGTTTAACTATGTAGCCTACTTAACCATAGTAGAAGCACAGAAATCAAAGACAACTGAACCAATCAACAAATTCTGAACAGGTCAGCAAAATCAGGCAGGCATAATGCTCTTATTCTGAAATGCTCCATGTTGGAAAGGTAGACTGCGGAGAGCAGAGCAAAACCGGATCACAGAGAGCTGTTATCTGTAGTTGAAGCACAATAAAGGACAAATTAACAATACGTCAACAATGTAGAGCAGGTTAAACGCTGCGCTGCTGAAACACCAAAAAACCACGGCACAGCCGCTGCCTATATCTGTTCACCTGATGCCATTATCCCATGTTTTTCTCTAGTTTCATTTGTTGTTGTAAAATGTACTCGCCGTGTGCTCTGATTGGCGAGTGGGATCATAACAGGAGGAGCATGGCTCTGGTGATTGGCGAGCAGATCTGTCACACAAGGATGACACCGATGGACCGACGACGAGGTGGAACTGTTAGGGGAAGGAACACGAGAATACAAAGCCACTGTGGCCGCAGAGAATAGACTGGAATTCGACGCAAAGCAAATACGCCGACATCCACATTACAAGTGCGTGTATTTTTTGGACAGTGGGAAATATTTTAATAAAAATACAACAACAGGCACTCATTCAGTACTATTGTGTTTTTGCTTTGCAGGACCGATAAGACCCAATCAGGAAACCAAATGTGAGTGTCTGTGTCATCGTTTTTAAAGTCCTCTGTTTTCACCTGTCCACACTAACACGCTACCCAGAGTTATAAAACTAAAACAGAGTCAGCCGTGTTTTCAAACTTCTCCATTTTAGGCGTTCGGATTTGCCATTTTAGTCTAGACGGCAGGCGGAAACATAGCAGAAGTTTGGCATTTTAAAACTAAAACACAGTGGTGTGGATGTAGGCGGAGAGGGGGGAGGGTAGCGTGGTGAGGGAGAAAGAGGAACAAATGCAAGAAGGACTTTAATTAACGTGACATCATTCTATATGGGTATAAACTGTATTGTCTAATTTTATCTCTTTTGAAAATATATCAGTATGCCCAGAGACGTTTTTAGCAGGAGACACACCACTAAGAATCCTCAATACAACTGTATAGGGAAAGCCAGTAACGCCAAAGATGGCGGTAATCCTGCCCCTCCCGTTGGAAAGTCAATCGTCTGCTTTTAACAGCCAAGGTGGGAAATATATTTCAGCCAATCGTATGGTTCCACTGCCGTAAAGTTATACTTTGCATGCGTCACTACTAGTATTATAGGCAGAGAAAAACACTTTTTAAACCTCATTTTGGGGCAAAGTCAACAAACTTTTTAAGTGTTTCTATCAGCTTTTACTGCTGATTCTATTCATGCAGGGTTTGTTTTATCCCAGTGACAAATGAACATGCAGTTATGGCTCTCTCCTCATTCATTCACATAGGGACATGGCCTTGTTTGTCCAAAAAAAACACCCGGAGGCGTTACCAAGTTGGCTGCCGAGTGGCAGGACTTGCCTATAATGACTTTTGTATACCTTACATGTACAGATGTATAGATGAAAATACTAATAACCAAGTTCAAACACGTTATACTGATACTAATTTCATTGTTTTGTTTCTGAACCGATGTATAGTAACTCTCCTTTCTAAGATAATACGGTTAGTCTCACTGTTAGCCTGCTGCTGAATCCAATTGCAGGTTTCCAAAGGATTTATTACTGCGTAACAGCTTTTGGTGTCAAACAGGTTCTCCAAACACCCAAACTCAATGTCAAGCTTTTATAGGTGAAAGTGTTCTGTACTGTTTCAGAGACATGGGGGAAGATCTGATGATGTTTGATCATCAGATCTTGTTGATGATTATCTTGTCAAAAACAGCCATGCTCGGGCTAGGCCTGATGTTCAATTTAAAAATAAATGGATGTGTTGTGCTTGACTAAAACACAATTAGGGCATTCGCCAGTGACTTGTCACTTTAGCTCTTCTGTGTGAATGACAATGCAGTGCTCAGCGAGAAAACAGTCATCAGCCGGTGTACTGACATAACCACAATCTCCAACCACTGCTCTCCAGATTTAGAATATGTGACATCTGCTGCAGGCCCTTTAACTGTTACCTCAAACACAGGCCATTCTGCCCAGGCAGATTCGAAACTGCATAATGTATCACTGCCAGTTGTAGGATATTGGTCATGGGGGTTTTCAAATATGCAAACAGGAAGACTGGTCTACGCAAGTACAAACGGCTGATCAATGTCTCAGTGAGGGGATGAAAGTATCAGATATTTTGGCTTCTTTGTACAAGCCCCTGGGAAATTCACATCACGACATGATCATGCTGATTCCAGCCAGATAGATAGAGGCTAAACCACTACTACCAGGAGGAGGGGGAGCGCTACAGGACTGTTTTCACAGAGAGCCATTAAAAAGGATTGCAGATGCATAGACACTCTCAAATGCTTTATTTAATTTCTTGAAACGAGTTGCCTTCCAAAGAATTTTTTTTATCAAATACAACAATCCTTTACACTGCATGGACAATTATTAGGCAAGTGAGTATTTTTGTGTTATATAAAATTTCCGTTGAATATCGTGTTTCATTTAGATTACTTAACCTACTATAATTTATACATTTTTTAAGCATGCCAGGCGATGTGTATTTGTGTAACGAAGGAGGGTGTGGCCTACAGGATAAACACCTTCTTTCAAGGTGGTCATGATTTTTTAGCACCTTCTTTTCCTCAGGCAAAATGGGACATCCCATGCATCCCAGTTGACTTTTAGCAACAAAATGTTTGATTTTCCGGTGGTCACACCTTAAAAATTTAGTTATTTCAAGTGTGTTGCTTCCGTCTGAAAGGCATTTTACAATTTTTGACTTTTAAGTGTCAGTTAAATCCCTTTTTGGCCCATTTTACCTGAGGTAATGAACCTGCCGAATAATTATGCACACCATGATACATGGTGTTGATCTCCTTAGGCCACACCGTCCCTCATTACACAAACACACATCATCTGAGGCTTAAATCCAATAAGCATTCAACTTTATACAGAGAAATGGAGAAAGTATGCATAAAAACTATGATATGGTCAAAATACTCACTTGCCTAATAATTGTGCACACAGTGTATTCTCACAATTCTTGACTTGATTTCTGACTCAATTTAGGCATACATTTGCATCATTCGTTAAATTATACATATTGTATAGTCAGTAATTCATCGTCCTAGTTTAGACAGCTCTATGGATATTACATTTAAGGGTTGTAGACACTTGACTCCACTTTAAGGTGAAAAAGCTTTTCTGCTTTACAAAAAGAGCCTTGCATAAATATGTAGCATTTCTATTTGCAGCCGGAGTACTTGTTCAGAATAATTAGCTGCTGGATTAACACATACATCAGAAACACTACACTTCCCAGCTCCCCCTGGGGTATTTTTGGCATTACTGCCTAGGACAGCCCAGTGCAGTGACAGGGACGGGGTCGACCACTGCCTTCAGCCAAATGTTCACTTAGTGTGGAGACTGCCCCCTTCGCCTCCCCCCTTTCGCCTCCCCAGAATACACACAGTCAGGCAGAGCACCACTTAACTGTGCTTTTCCGCCACATGTTTCCTTCAGCAGTAACAAGTGTTCTTTCTGCCATATTTGTCATGCACTGTTCCAACAGAGGCACTGACAGCCTCACATTCACACACACAAACTTAATCCTGGTCTGATACGATGTGTATTCTGAAGTCTGGTTCCTTATTTTTTAAATGGAATTTATTAATACAACAGTGGCAACTAGCACAGATTCAATAGCATCTTCTTCAGATTTCAGATTGTGATGGATGCCTGCTCAAATACAGGTCAGGTGCTGTATGGCTGTTACTTTTCTCTACTCACAACTTTTGTTGTGATTGTTAAACTTGAATGCCAACATAATCATTAACATAACATAGCACTTCATTGACATATTATGTTGTCAGACAATTTTGTATGGAGGATATTTTGGGTCAGATACAAACTAAAAGTCCGAATTGAAAATAAAAGAATAATGGCACTTGGTATATAGAAGTCAGGATTTAGGATTAGGCATTAGGGATTCAGCATTTGGTATTTGACATTTAAGATTTAGGATTGGGGTGTTTGGGATTTAGGATAGGGCTTTTAGGACTGGGCATTAAGGAGTTAGGATTGGGAGATTGGGATTTAGGACTGATAATTTGTCTGTTCGGATTGGGAATTTGGTATTAAGGATTTGGTATTCAACGCTTAGGATTTAGGATTAGGCATTTAGGATTTAGGATTGGGGGTTGTATGAGGAGGCGTGGCCAAAAAGCTGGAGCAGGGGCTTGACACAGCTGGGACACTTTATGAACAGGAAGGGGAGCTCTGGCTGCTACAGAGCACACTACAAGAAAAACTAAACACAGTGATTTTGCAGGGTTGGAGGGAGGACTGTTCTTTCTAATGCAACTTCATTTTGATGAAAGGAAAACATTCCAGTCCATGTGGCCTCACACACAAAGTGACCAAATGAATGAGTTGTTTACACCACCGCCAGTCGGAGTTGGAGCCAGGAGTCAATGCTGATTGGTCACACCATAAGTTACATATACATTAGCTAATTTCAAATGGGTAGCTCGCGTTTCACCATAGCTCAGCCCCTCCTCTCAATCGCTCCGTTTCTCTCTCACACAGCAGTCGCTTTCATACAAAGATCCCGCAATAAATGTAGAAAGAATATTCGCCATTCACTCATTCTGCGGCATAATCCCGCAACCATGTCTGCTTTCACATAGCGATCCGATTTTCTGGTAGCAGCACAGTAGAAAAAGACCTTAACGTGTAATCCAACACGAGCATGACGGCTGCAGTTCAGGTTCAGAGATGGATCAAATTGGACCCCCCTTTCACACTCTGTAACTTTTATACAGTGCAGTGAGGGGTTTCACGCCCAAAACATGCATGTAAACAGTGGTGCTCTCAAATGCTTCATGTGTTTCCACAAATCTGTACACTGATCGGGGAAGAGTTTTTCAAGTCGAAATGAGGGTTACGATGGCATAATCAGCTGCACCCGCATGGTCCTAAAGCCTTTATTTAAGTTCATATTGTTATCAATGATTTTTATTTGATTTTTTTAAGACTATAGCCTACATATGTATTTATAAAACATATAAATACAGACCTCGGTGAGCTCATAGTTGGTTATGGCCATGCACACATACATACACACAAACATACATATTCAGAATGCATATGTCAGCTTAAGATAATACATTGCTGCAAGCCACTGTTGTGGTATGATATGACCAGTGACCAGAGATAATGCATCCTGCATTCAAACATGAAACAACTGAAAAGAAAACAACCCGAATGGGAAAATAGAGAGAAAAAAAGAGTTTTAGAACAGAGTATTATGCAGAAATGACAAGCTGGAGGCAGATCCAGTCCAGCTCCAGCTGAATGACAGACTATCCGCCTGTTAAATTTTGTCTTTGTATCCATCCATCCCCTCTAAGAAGATTTACTCTGGCTTTGATCTTTTCAGCTACTTTTTATGCTAAAGCTTGCCCAAACTTTTGGGAAACCGTGCATGTTTTACTTTTACAAAACCTAAAAACTACTAAAGCAGTCAAAGCTAAATGCAGCAAACATTCCTACAGAAACTAAGTAAATGTATGAAGGATAAAGGAATGCAGTTGGGGGAGAAAGGTGGAGGAAATGCTCAGAGTATATTATCCTACATATATGTATACTATACTATATGTATGCACACACACACACACACACACACACACACACGTTCAGATTGTCTAGACTCCCCTATACAACTTCAGCTTCACCACCCCTTTAAATAATATGTCATCACTAAGGGGTCTTTGATGTTTTCACGACTGCTACCAACTATCTGAAAGAGTTTACAGAAGCTGTGACATCCTACATCAGCTTCTGTGAGGACACATGTATATCCGCACCAGGGTGAGTTATAGCAATGACAAACCCTGGTTTACAGCTAAACTCAGGCAGCTGAGGTTGGAAAAGGATTAGGCATTTAGGAGTGGGGACCGAGCCGGGGGCAGGGCGTTCAAGCACAGGTTTATCAAGGAGGTGCGAGAAGTTAAACAACTGTACGCAGAGAGGCTAATGAACCAGTCCTCTACAAATGACACCACTTCTGTCTGGAGGGGGTTCAGACAGATCACTAAGTACAACCCAAAGCCCCCCACTCCATCAATGACTCTAGCCTGGCAAATGAGCTTAATGTCTTGTGTTGTCCCACCTTAAAGTAATCACAGACCCACTCCTGGACCCCATGCAGTTCGCCTACAGAGTCAACAGGTCTGTAGATGATGCAGTAACATGGCCCTTCACTACTTCACTAAGGAACCTACGCCAGGATCCTGTTTGTGGATCTCAGCTCTGCTTTCAACACAATCATCCCGGCACTGCTGCAAGACATGCTCTCCCAGCTGAATGTGCCTGACTCCACCAGCAGGTGGATCACTGACTTCCTGACGGACAGAAGCAGCATGTTAAGCTGGGAAATCATGTCTCTGATTCCAGGACCATCAGCTTCGGTTCCAGATGGGAGATCAACCATCTTCTGACCTGGTGCAGCTAGAACAGTCTGGAGCTCAACATGCTGAAGACAGTGGAGATAGTCGTGGACTTCAGAAAGAGCCCAGCCCCACTCTCCCCCATCATCCTGTGTGACTCCCCTGTCGCTGTGGACTCCTTCCGCTTCCTGATCTCCCAGGATCTCAAGTGGGAGCTGAACATCACCTCCATCACCAAGAAGGCCCAGCAGAGGATGTACTTCCTGCAGCAGCTGAAGAAGTTCAACCTACCAAAGACAATGATGGTGCACTTCTACACCGCCATCATTGAGTCCATCCTGACCTCCTCCATCACCATCTGGTACGCTGCTGCCACTGCCAGGGACAAGGGCAGACTGCAGCGTATCATTCTCTCTGCAGAGAAGGGGATTGGCTGCAATCTTCCATCACTTCAGGACCTGTACGCCTCCAGGACTCTGAGGCGCAAGAAAGATTACGGCTGCGTTCCATCAGGACCAAAACTGTCACGATCCTGTCCTGTGTGCTGTGTTTTTGGGTTTTTGTTCTGAGGGTTTTGGTTTTGTATCTGCATGTTAGTT
>JAPMOB010227835.1:0-21368 GCA_029875015.1 Lepomis gibbosus
AGAATATTATGTTTATTCAATTCCTGAAACAAATCTTAATCTGGGGTCATTCGCAATCATCTTCAATATTACAGGACAAGTAAAAAAAGATCAGTATAGTGTCTGCCAGCATATTCAAAGAGATATAGAGGAGGGTAATGCATATAAAACAATAACTAACTATTATATGCTGACATACTGTAAATTGTTATGGAAATTCACAGCATAGAGTTTTTAACAATTTGCATACATTTTGAAATTAGAAATTAACTTTGCAGGTCATTGCTAGCACAATAATGGCTAATAAATCATTGTTTAACAACCATAATTGTTGATCCTGTCATGTGTATCTACAGTACTGGGTATTAAGTAAAGTGGTCAATGCTTGATTTCTAGGCAAGGGGGTTCAAGGTGTTTCGTATTGTGTTTTTGGACAAAGAAACACACATACACAAGTACACACATCTCGTCCTTACCCATGGTGGGGATCCAGCGCTATGGCTCGGGGTTCACTGAGGTCGGTGTTGATGAGGACGCGTCTCTTGGTGGCGTCTACCGAGGCCACAGAGATGGATTTGTCTCCAGAGTCAGTCCAGTACAGGTTATGTTGGAGCCAGTCCAGAGCCAGACCCACAGGGGTTTGCAGGAGTGAATCCACCAGTGGCACCTGCTGGGAGGGATCACTGGCCTCGTGGATGAAGGCGCTGCAGGGTGAACGGGAGGATGATTAAGGGAGAGAGAGATTAGGGAGTATTTTGAGGGGAAGAGAATATGTAAGTCATAATCTACAGCAGCCCTGCAGTTATTGCGAAATCAATGTGTAGTGGAGGGATGATGACTGCCTGATGGGGCCCTCTTTTGTGATAATGACTTTACATACACTGTTCTTATTACATGGCACCCTACCAAAAAGGTTTAGCCTTGTAAGATATTGACTTTTAATGATTTCATTACAAGCTAAAGCATTTTACAAACTTTTGCCAAAAATTTGATTGACTATAAGTTTAAAAAACTAAGTGCAATATTGCAACAACCATTAATAAATGAATGAATAAATAAAGTATCGTACAATTAAATAAATATTTTTGGCACACTACTTTGATAAATGGTGAGTGGATATAAAGTGGATTTATATGAGCACATAGGGGACACTCATGGGACAAGTGAACAATCCAACGATTATGCATCATCACAACTGATGTGTATACTAATTCTCCAATCTCCACTGTAAAGCGACAGCAGAGCGGAAAATGGGACTGAGATGCTAGCAGTAGCCTTGAGCCATACACTGAGCAGGTTCATCCGGGGGTTAGTGTCCTTCGTACGTGGACCACTTATCAGAATAGACAAGGCCTACCTCAGGGGTTGCCCTGCCTGCTAATGATTTGGCCCTGGCAGAGGTGTAAGGTGAGGGCCAGGCAGCTGTGCTTCCAAACAGGAATTTCAGTTTTAGTTTCCCCAGAGATCTTTTCTCTTAACATCCATTTTATAAAGAGAACACAGTGCTCCAATTAGAATAGACTCTGGGGAGAAAACGTAGTTGGGATAACAATAGGAAGGGTGGAATTAATCTAACATAATAGCAGGCTTGAGCCATCAACTCAGTTCATTACATTTCAAAAACATCTGAACAAGTAGATGCTCAGTACATCATCATGTCAGGGTGCAACAAGGCAAGATTTGTACAACATCAGATAACTACATCTCAAAGTCCTCTGGGTTAAAACATCATTACCACAGAAAGTGCTATTAAACAAATTCTGAGATTGACAATTAGACATTAGACATATTTAAATGCAACATAAAAAACAAAAGCATATTGCAGAGTCCAATAATGCATTACTCAGGAGTCCAATGCAAAGCCAGGCATGTTCCCAAACTTAAGCTTTATTATAGAAAAATAAAGCATCTACTGTGTAATGATGCCTCAATTCCTTTGCTTTTAATTTAAGATCTAAATTTAAAAGGTAGTAGTGTAGTTTTCAATATATATTTACAAAGTAAGCTGTACAAATTTTATGAAGAAGAAAATACATTTAACACATTACATTTATGCCTAAAGGACACACATAATGCATTTTGATGGTGGAAACAGTGAATGTAAACAGAGCTTTGTTTACAAAAAACTTCACATGGTACCTTTAATGTTGAATTTAAAACGAGGCTTCATGGTCTACTGTGTTAATAAAATTAAATTAAGTTAGAAATCTTAACTCAGCTTTCTGCTCTAAAATAGGATTTCTGTTCATGGTTTACCTGTAGATTTTCCGGTGAAATCGATCACACCAGAAGACACGATTATTGGCCACATCCAGGTCCAGAGCCACGGCGTTCTTCTGGGTGGACACCACCTGGCTGTAGTCCCTCTTCACCAGGTCGATGCGTCGGATCTCATGCCGGTTGGTGAACAGCAAGTAAGGGCTCTTCCCTGCACATACAGCAGAGAATATTTAATGCTCTGCTTTTGTGCAAACACAAGTGTGAACCTGCGGCCTGAGTAAGGGTTAGTTCTGCTAGCTAAAATTTACAATCACAGAACAGTCACATAAGAAAGCAATTTAGAAAAGGGACTAAAGCTGTATGAATCCATTGTTATTAAAAGGAGTGCATTGAGGTTGGGATGTGCTTCAATAATAGCCAGACAAATCCTTTTTACAAATTTGGTAAAAGAGCCAGAGGTAGGCTCCAAGGTATCTCCTATTAGAAAACTGCTTAGGAGCTACACCGATCCTCTGTGCACAGCACACCTTATCTGATTTAAATTTAGCAAGCTAATTTTGTGTGATAAAGTTCAACCTTTAGCAACTGGAATTTCTTTAGCAACTTCTAAAAACATTCTGAGCCAACATGGTCTGGATTTATGCAGGATTAGAAATAACAAATATTGTCTGCACCTGCATGTGTTTCAATAATTAAAAGCAACATAGTAGTATTCTGTTGTAAAAGGAAAGACTTAAAGAAAAGAAGATTACACAGCAGCTAAATGTGTGCTGGACTCAGTCAGACGGCTTTGTGACAGAGAATCATGTAGGTATTCCTCTACAGTAATAACACTGAGGCTTCACCACAGGGTCAAAAAGCACTGCAGCTTAATGTGCTGCTGCACATTTGTAGCACGGAAGACGATGCTCTAAATGTCATCTTTTAACACAGATAAATAATACAACAAAGCTTGTGTGACACAGCTCAATATCCTTCTCTAACAAGAGTGCAACAACAATAATCTTTCATTAAAAACTGCTGAATAGTTGTTGCTGTATTGATCAGTGTCTGTATGCTTCATTGAATTGTATTCTCCTTATTATCTTTAGAACGAGAGCCTTGAAATTATAGATCAGAAATACCTTAGCATTCTGCTGCACTTCTTTAAACAGCAAGCTGTCAACCATCACACAGGCAGCAGAACTAAATAGACATGAATAAGCACACACACACACACACACACACACACACACACAGACATACACACTAAAAGACTAAAAATGCAGTCATTTCCTCTGAGGAACCTCATCAATTGAAATTAGACAGATTTCTTGCCCTTGTCTTAGCCACCTGTCACAAAACCTCAATACACTTTTCAACTGGAACAAAGTTTAACCCACAGAATGCAACAGAATAATGTTAAGTGTTAATTTATTATCTTTTTATACCTGCGCTGTATATGAAATGGACAGCTATAGATTGCAGGTCTCACCTGGCAGCAGAATGCATCTCAAATGCATCTCATGTAATGACTTGTGATTAGATTTTCCTTTGCCCATTCCTATGGCTGTTCCTATCCACAACAGGACATCTACAGCCATGCTGTGAAGCTGTACTTAGGCACAGCAGTGCTTTCTGCTCATTCTCATCTTTATCAGTGGTGGCGGGGTGGGGCATATCAGATAATCTAACTTCAGTATGCTAACATGCTTACAATGGCAATGTTTACATGCCGATGGTAAGCAGGTTAAGTGTTTTCCATGATCACCATCTTGGTTTACCCTGTTTGCACAACAAAGTCAAATTTTCGATTACTGACTTTTCCACCTCAAGACCAAATCCTTCAAGAGAGAATCGCAATGCTTCTAGGAATCGATTTTTTCCCCCACCCCTAAAGTAAAATATTGGACAAACTGAAAATTTGACCAGATGCTAGCACTAGATTAAAAGGGATCACCAGTCACCAGTGATTGTAATATATCCTGAGAGGAACATGAATGTGTGTGAAAGGGTGTGATTTTATGACAATTCATCCAATAAGCCACACGTGTGAACCTTATGGTGGCGCTACAGGAAACATGAGGACATCAACAAAGTCATAACAATTCATCATCCAGAAGGCATGAATGTCCTAAATATAATGCAATCCATCAATCCTGGTTAAATAAAGGTTAAATAAAATAAAAATAAATAGTTGTTAAGATATTTCCATCTGATATTTGCATATTGGATAAACAATTAAAAAACCAAACAAACAAAGAGAACAACAAAGCTAGATACAAATTCCTGATATGTCAATGTAAAATCACACTGTCATAGAAAGACACAAAAGATACAAACACTTGGTGTCTTTTACATGCCACAGCATTAGCACAGTTGTTAGAACTGAGTGCCAAATCATTGTGTGTCCTTGTTTCATTTTGGGCGCATTCACACCTATTTTTAGAGCTGTCCACTTGTGATAAGGTCACACAGGATGCATTTTAATTAGACCAAAATCTGAACAGGAGCCTTAGACGCATTTATATTATCATGTCTTTAGCCTAGTGAGCAACAGCCTCATGAACCGTGTGTGCCTGCAGGGAAGGTTTTATCACTCTGGCTAGCAACTACAGCCCACCTTTGTCTTGTAACGTCTATATTCAGCCTATCTCTTTCTGACACTGCATGGTAATAGGATGGCAGCTGCAGCCAGTTATCTCCAGAGGCAGATATGATATTCTCTCATTAATGGCTCGCATGCCTCACTTTCCCTTTTGACAGTCTGTGTCGTAGCCTCATTGCAGTCTCATACCACAGCACGTTCCCTCTTTCTTCCCTTTCCTTCCTGTCCCAGCACAGAGTCTGAATGATGACAGAACTGTACAGGACTAAATGTTCTCAAAAACTGGCCATTACAATGGCAACATTTCCAACCCCTCTAAAGGGGAAAATGGTCCCCTGCTGGTTTTATGGGCTGTCATGGTACCGCTAGTTTTCATTGCCTCAAAACCATTCGCTGGAACTGCTGCATTCACTGAGATTCTGCTTTTGACACACAGCCAGACAAACTGTTCTCTCCTGGCCATGATAAACTGATAGCAAACACACTGGGCAGTCATGCACAGAGAAATACACAAGTGTAGACAGAGGCATGGGGCAGACACAATCCAAACACAAATACAGTGTGTACACATGCAAACACACACACACACACACACACATATTGAGTTCTGAGCTTTGATAGCAGTTAAGTTTAATTGAGGGAAATTAAATCACAGCACTTGACAGCTACAGGGACCAAATAACCACATTTCATTTCACTCACTGTTTCCTGCCAATTAAATAATGAACATTTTGAGGGAAATTAAGTGTAAACATATAAACTGGCCTCTCTCTGTAATCTTCTGGCTAATAGCTTTTGGCTTTAGTTGGAGGTCATAGAAAATGAATTGGCCTCTTAGCAGTTCACTTCGTTCTCCACTAGTCTACAAACTGTTGTCAACAAGCCTAACGGGAGACCAGATTAAATTTGTTGTAATTAGCCTCTACCGTGACTCAGCCAGGTACCCCTGAAGAGTTGCTATAGCTAATTATAAGTGTTCAGCATGGTTGAACACATCAGTCTGCCACTCATGAAACTGTCTAATGGGACGGGAACCTGGAGGACAGATTTGGCCTGGGAGCAGATGAGTAGTTGCCTTGGTGATGCTTGGATTTTTTTCTCTCTCCAAGATTTAGCAATTACACAAGCAAGTGCAGAGCAAGGATAAGACCCTAACAGTAGAAAGATGTTTGTGATTATGAGATGAGGAGGGTTTGACACTGTGGCACAAAAGCTGAGAGGGGAGTATTGCACTAATGAGGCAATGCAATATCTGAGAAAGTGTCTTGTTATCAACAGCACAACACGGCTTTTTAAACTTTTAGTAGAGGAAGATCTTTACAACGCAAAACTGATTTTAACAGCAACTATGTAGGTTACGGCATGAAGGCATAAATTTAAAACGAACAAAATGTTGTAAAATATAAAACGAGAGATTTCCCATGCACAGGAACAACAGTCAAGTGCTTATAGGACACAGAATTTAGCAATCAAAAATCAAAAACAAGCCACAACACACACCATATTTATTGTGAACAATGCGTTTCGTCTGTGGCTTCTTCAGGTTGAGTGAACCGGAAGGCTTGTTTTTGAACAAAATATGGTGTTTACTCCAAAATTGGGGTAAACGAAGTATAATCACAAAAAAATCTGAATTTTGGTTTCTTGTCCAATTGTCTGGGACACCCTGCATGGTGGATCATTGACCATTGTGACTCACCTTCTGCCTTGCAGGTCTTAGTTACAGGGTCCATCTCGTAACCTTCATAGCATTCACATTTAAAATCCCCCTTGTAGTTGATGCAGATCTGGCTACAAGCATCAGGGTTCTCACACTCATCGATGTCTGCAAGGAGGAGAGGGAAGAGAGGTTATCAATCAACTGAAAGGCAGAGAGAGACAGACGCAGACTGACAGAGATGGATGCTATTCACCCTCATTAGCTGCACTATAAGAGAGGCCAATCGTTTTTTAAACTGTAAATATAGAAAGATTTTCTGAGAATAACAGCTTTAATGCATGACTAAGTGTGCACATTTAGGACCGCGACTGCCGGAGAAAAACATGTTGTCGTTGACAGTTAATGGGAAGAAAGAAGTCGACTGGGAGACAGGGCGTGTCACTGTCGACTTCTCTGTTCTGCTTCCTTTCAGCAGTACTCAAGCTTTTTCCTTGGGTGTGATGAGGAAATGTTAGTGCTAAAAGGATGGAGAAGGGTGTGAAGGACATAGTATGTGTGTGTGTATGAGAGAGAGAGCGAGAGGGAGAGAGAGAGTTGTATGGCTGCTACTTCCCCTGTGGGAGTGACAGGCTGGGCACACTAAACAAAGATAGACAGCTCGAGAGCTGAGAGCTGCCCAAAGCAATACACCACACATACTCAAAGTCACACACACACACACACACACGCACTCAAACACATACTCATAGCAGCTTGGTCAGCAGCCAGCCTGCCACCCAATTTTTAATCTATCTGTCTGTCTAAAGTTTCTTTATTTACCACCACAAGTCTTTTTGTCCAGTAGCTGGTAGCCAGTGGGGCACTGGCACTCAAAGCCGATTGGTCGGTCCATGCAGACATGGGAGCAGCCACCGTTGTTGATCATACACTCATTCAGCCCTGGGAAAGAAAAGTAGACAGTGTTCACATGCAGCCAATCATAGATGAGGTAGGGACATTATGGTCACCCAGTAGTTAATTTAAAAGGTCAAAATCAGATTTAGACCTCAGCCTCCTTTACTGTAAAATATTTTTAAAGGGTTAAGACCAGTGGAATGGCTTATAATATTTAATAAAGGTGTATAAATATGTATGTCACATAGGTGGGGAAAATGGATATCATCGTCATAATCTTCATTTTATCTCAGCTCTTGTACTCAGCTCTTTTCCATCCTTTTTTGAATCCTTATCAGATGTTCTCAAAAGTGAAAAAAGGAATCAAAGAGACACAACATCACACACGGTAAGCTCTTAAACCGAGAATCAGGTCCATCTGGAAGGATATGAAATATGTGCGCAGAGGGGATTAAAGCTGTGAACTGGGATTCTAATATATCCCATAAGGATCTATCACAGGAGTGAGCGAGGACATCTAAATTAAACATGCGCACTGCTTAAACCGAGGCAGAGTGATGTAAAAGCATCCAGTGAATGAAAGATGCGAAAAAAGAAAGATGTAAAAACACATCCATTCTCATTTAAAACTAGGTCAAAGCAGCTGTACAGCACACAATACAGAAGGCAGAGGCAGTTTGATTTGATTGTGCTACAAACAATGGCTTTATAAATTACTTGATAGTAAGAAGGGCTCAAAAGTCACTGGCTGAAATTTTAGGGTTGTTTTTTTTAATCTCCTCCACAAATGTGTTCAATACAGCTGAAATAAAGTTTCATCTAGCAGCTACATATGCAAGCTGTTACATAGAGTGGCATTTTTGTATTATTTCACTGTTGCAATAACTTAGCATTTACTGGGAGTGCACATGAATCATGTTTAAAGCCCTTAAGCACACATTCTTTTTCATGTTTGGTTTGAACAAAAATTGTTTAAATGAATCATAGAAGGTAAGCCAAGTGTGAAAGCTAAGATCGCCAGGAAAAAATATCTCTCCAACACTTCATTTAACAGCATACAGGCTTTGCTTTTTACACAAACAATTGAGCATGGCTGCACAATGACAACTGGAAAGGGGTGATACAGAGAAAAATGGATAAACTGAGTGCTTAATTCTGTCAACAGAATCCTACCCAATGTAGTGTAACACATTTGTCAGTAGGCAGTGAGCTTTATATATATAACTTTATTTCTTTTAAAGCAGGGCTACTGTATGCATGTGAGTTAGTAAACTGTTGGCCTAAGGCAAAGCACAGCATCTGCAGACTCTAGGTGAATCATAGAGACTGAACAAATAATTTACCATTACATATCATCAATTCAGTTTTTTCATATTCTCACACATTTCACATTTTTGTTTTGTGGATGTTTGTCTGAGACATTGTAGCAGTGTGTATGTTATTGTGCTAAATAAATACGGCATTGTTACAAGATACTATGTGGATAGGTTACGGTTAGGTTAGGTTACGGAAAGGTTACGGTTTAACTTCCAGTGTTATATTCTTAAAGAGTTGCTTATATATGTTTATAGAAGCAAATACATTTTCATGTAATACGCACACAGACTTCTGTGATGCTAAAATCAGACATAAATGGATACTGCTTGGAGAAAAGTAAGCATGGAAGCTGAACTACCTGGTAAGTTCAAAAAATATGTGTCTGTTTGATGATACAGATATGAGTACAATAGCTTCAATTAGCTCACCTAACTCTCTGCAAGAAAGAAATAATGGCATTTCCCCAAATTAATTCTTCAAACAAGTGTATGTATTGATATTTTTTTACATTTTGAATTATTTGAATGCACAAATCTGATAATAAGAAAGGTTTGTCAAGGCATGTGTCCATGTAGCTTGCAATTCTAAAGTGAAGTGTTGAGACCTTGTTGAATAATGCTGTTTATGTTCCTACACACAACAAAGGCACAGATAACTTTCTTGCAACACAGACCCTGTGGCTGTGTTTCTCTACAATCACAGGTAAGTTATACTGATGCAATAACACGCTGAAAGTCAGTCCTGGTAAGTGTGGCCCGCTTTTATTGTACACGTCATAGACCGCTACCACAACCAGTAATACACTCACTGCATGGATCCAAGATGACCTGTTCATCTCATCTAAGTAAAATTAAACTGAAAAAAAAGATAAAGTTGACTCTCCAAAGACTAAGTGAAGGTTACTTTTGTGGGAAATTTTCATCTTTGCTTTGTGTAAGTGCCAGCAGACTTTGAAAGCTGCAACCGCCAGCATTAAATTCCCATCTCTAATTCAGCTGGATTGGTGACAGCTATCTGCCACTCACAGTAACTCCCACTAACTCCCTTCATGTTAGTTCAGAATCAACTTCAGACAGAAGAAAGACTGAGATATAGCTGTATTTGAGGGCTCACTCATTCCTGTTTCTATGAGAGGGGCTGGGTGGTAACAAAGATGCCCCAGGAGAGACCCTGTGTGACAACAGGAACACCTTTTTCAAGCCCACCTCCAAGGAAAGCCATGATTTAGAGGTCACTTCTCATTTCCCATGGGCAAACACACATATCGTCTCTCCTTCTCCACCCCACATCCATCTCTCTTTCTCTCTCTCACCATGGTAACCCATTACAGTACCTATTTTCAGCCGTTTCTCTCAGTGAACGCTGCAAGTGATGGTGTAGTCAGTACTGTGGTAATATGCCATTATTTCTAATGAGAAGGGAAACATTTTCTTGCACACAGAAAGAAATGCATTATCTTTATTTTTACCTAGATGTAAGGCTGATGCGTCAAATGCAATCACACTGAACATCTACTGTACGCCTCTGTGTGTTTCCGAGCAGCGGGGTGTATTATTTTTTCTGCATGTAGCTTTTGTGTGTGTTTTGGCTGGGAAACATCTTGCAAGTAAACGGTTGAGCGAGCAGAGCGATGAGCTAGGTGTGTGTGGACACGCTTCTAATGAGCTGAGAACAAGACCTGAGTTGAAGGAGAGAGATATGGAGGTAGAGGAAGGAAAAAAGGGAGAATCACTCTCTGGAATACCTGTTTCGGTCTTGTAATTTCCGTCCCTGGCAGAGGTCAATCTACTCTGTCACTTTTCCCTTCTCAACTTTATGTTCCTCTGAGGAAATGTAATCTTATGAGAATTAATGTCTGTTTCTCACTCTCTCACGTCTTTCTTCCTGAGCTCTTCAACACAAAGTGAAAGTAATAAACTCACAATGTTTTTTGCTTTAACTAAGACATCACTTTCATTTACTCATAGTCAGTAAAATAGGTTAAGAGATGAAGATTTATAAGGACAGATGGAGAACTGAGAGATTATCACAGAGCAGAAGAAGCCCTTTTCTACCATTTGATGGTAATTAGTACATGCAGGCTCTCATTCTGATCAGCAAAGGCTGCTGTTAATTTGAGTCTGCTTCCCAAGCCTTTGAAATGCAAGGTAATGAAGGGAGGTGGTTGCATTTTGTTATGGCAAACATGATTACACTGCTACATTAACTGCTTGAATCCATTTACAATGAATATGTACATGCTCTTTCATTGAACAGCACTGAGGCAAAAGATCCGCTGAGACACACAGTTCCCTTCGTTTCCCACTACTGGGAAATGAAGAAAAAATTTTAACCTTTAAACAAACCAGACAAAAAGCAATAAATAAAGTTACTTACTAACATCTGACACAAGGTTACAACCAACAGAAAAAGTCCTCTTACCACACTCTTTCTTAGGCTCATCTGAACGGTCCTTGCAGTCCTTGACAGAGTCACAAACCTTGGAGCTATCAATACACTCTCCATTCTTACATAGAAACTTCAAGGGCCCCTCACATTTGGTGGCTGCAACAGAAAAGCAGACGACAGATCAGCATCTACACTATAAACTTTATGAAGCGTTATTTGCATAAGCTATTGCAAACTGATTCAGAACCTCATACATCAAACAGTGTGTGAAGTCAAATTGAATATCTCCAGTGGTTCACAAAATTATTGAAGTCTCACATGAAAAAGTGACAGCAAAAAATACTTCCCACTCTGATATGATCCCACATAAAGAGCCTAGTGTAATAAAAACTGAACTTTAATTTGGTCCAGTTTCACAGTGCTAGGGCTTAATTTCCGGCAAAATAATTTTTCTGTATGCTGGTAAATTATGCAACATAGTCAGAAGACAGAGAAGTAATGAGATCAGCTTACAAAAAACACTGGGCTGGATCCACATAACACAACATCAATGGTCATTACAGCAATTCATTTCACAAAAAGTTATGTTTTGAAAAATTACAGTTTTTCAGGTTTTAATGAAATCAAACCCTATTTTTGATACTATTTATCATTACATATATAATACATTTTTCTGCAATATCTAATCAATGTATTTATATTTGGATTATTGTTCTTTATAGTAGTCATCAATGTTACAATAGCAGTCATTTTGGCAGCAGATTAGAGCTGAATGAAAAAAACAAAATCAGATTGTGAAATGTCAGTTTAGCCACTCTGCAACACCAGTTGCTCTTTTGTTTCATTTCTGACAAAGTAGCTGCTCAAGGATTGTTAGCTGTAGTACTGGAGTAAACTGCGCTTGATGACACCACAAGTAACCATGCTTGACACCTGATCAACCAGGGCTGAAATCTTAAGGATTGCAATTTTAAGGGGCTATATTTGTAATTCATCATTTGTGTTAGGGTTGTAGCATGTGCTATAATATCAATGTTACTTTTATCTTACATAATAGTTCTACAACAAATACAGCTGGGAGGCTTTAGTCAAACATATTATACAGATCACTCAGGTTCTGTAGCCACAAAGTCGTCAATGTCCATTTCAAACTCACAAATGCAGTCTTGTACACAAGGGAGAGACACACTGAATCAAATACAAATACTAAGAAACAGGAAGACAGATTCAAAAAGACATGTGCACAAAAGAAGACGACAGGTGAAGGGGGCAGAGAGGAGGACAAATTCTGGCAGCCAGACATGCAGACAGCCATGACAGGTGTACCCACCGTTGACACAGCCAGATTCATCGCTGTGGTCTGGACAGTCATGGACCTTGTTACACTGCTTGGTGCCGTGGATGCAGGAACCATCACCGCACTGGAACTCATCGGGACGACATGTCAACAGGGCTGTAAGAGGCGCACACACACATAAACACACATGTGAAATTGGACTTGTAAACCCCCTTTAATCCGTTCAAGAGGAACACAACATCCTGGGGCGGAAACTTTTTGTACCATTTCACGCTATCATTTTTTCACAAGTCTCTCTACCATCACCTGTCTAATAAAGGCAAAACATGCATGTAAACTTATTTTAAAAAATCTTTTGTAGAAGCCTGCATGAAATCAAAAAGGTTGCGCAATAACATACAGTAATGTACTTCTATCTATTCACAGCCTGTGCCAGGTGCTGCCTACAACAGAGGCAGGCAACCTGAGGGTGTGTGATGAATGATTTTCAATATAGTAACGCAAAGATGAAGGCTGCATGAAGCCACACCAAATTTCATTAATATCCCAAGCACAGACAAGGTTTTCATCAACTAGGCCCAGTATGCTCATATAACTCCTCTCTAAACCACACTAAAATGCAGTATACATGACTGAGGGGAAGATGATTTAGTGTTATCACAAGACGAGGAGAACAGAGGGAACATATTGGAGACAGAAGCGCTGAAGCCTAGACATGCATGTGCACACTCGTACACGCATAAAAATTCATGACCGTAGGAGCATACTCTTAATACAGTGTTTCTCTGTATCTGGGAGATCAATCTAGAGATCTGATTGGCTACCAACCTACTGTAGCGAACAGACACATGCACACACTGTATATTCATAAGAACAGACCTACAGCAATGTCGGAAATAAACTAAAGAATCACTAATAACTAATAATAACTAATAGTGATGTTTAACTTGGAGCGTTGATAAGAACACATTGGATGCTTAGATACAGTTAATTCTTCTTTTCTGACTTTATCCTAACACAACAGTGCAGTATTGCTTCCACTGAGGCTTATAGGTGTTGAGATGAAGTATGCGTGGGCACTTGTGCAACAGTCAACAGCCTTTCCAACAATAGCATTTGTCTAGTTAAAGGATGCAGTAACCTCTGGATGAATATGAGGTTGTGCCTCTAACCGTCTCCAGTTTCCTCTCTAAATGCAGGGATCCAGTTGGTTAACAAAACATCAATCTCTTGTAAGTGCTGCTTATATGACACCACAGAGTGTGGGATGTGGGTTTGATGTGTGCACCGCACATCTTGATAATGAAAAGTGAGACTATCTGGGCTTCACACTCTGGCTTAGGGAGACAAGAGCCTCAGGGTTCCCCCATCCATGACCAGTTAATAGGCAAACCTGTTTTATCACAAGGCCCCATCGTCACACAGTGTTTATCAACAGAAACGCATTCTTTACCAGATGCATTTAGGAAGAAAAATAACTTTCCCCAACTCCCAGTAGAGTAGAAATGTGCTAAATGACAAAGTAACACCTCAGAAGAGGATGGAAATATTGTTTGAGATTTTTTCCACTCTCTAGTCTCAAAACAAACAGATATATAAGCTTACAATCCACATAGAGATAAAACAAAACTGACCGCAAATTTAACAACACTGCAAATTGCAAACAAGAACACAAGGTTAGGTTCAAAGTTCTACAGCAGCCTCAAGCTGGAGAAATGTACTGTTTAACACTGTCATCCTACACATGAACTGTAAACAGAATGCATGATATACTAATACTGTTTTAGTATACTATAAAACAAGACATTCCCCATGCACAGCAACAGCAGTCAGGTGCTGGTAGATTGCTAGATTCAGCAATGAAAAATCAAAACCAAGCTACTCAGTGAACCTGAAGAAGCCATATTCAAACTGCGTTGTTTGCAATAAATCACACTAAAGTCATCTCAGTCTGTGGCGGCTTGTTTTTGGCTCTTCAATATCATGGTATAACTACTTTCTCTTTGAGGTTAGTATACAAGATGTAATATACTATTTGTTTATTTACTCAAGCTGTTTTACCATTATCTGCAAATTAATTTATTGTTTTGTAGCACTACATAGCTCCTCCATTTCCTTTGTGCATTGCATTGTGGGCACCTCAACAGCACACTCAAAACAAGCATTTTTAGTATGCATACCATTTTGGTATATATTTCCATTGAGGCTACATACTCAAAACCTGCTTAGAATTGTAATATTGAATTGGGACACAGCTCAGACAACCATAGCATTATCTGTTGTAGTGAAACTATCCCTCAACTCAGTAAAATATTCTATAGTATAGAAACCATTTCAGACAAAGCATCATTGTACTGGATCAATGTACGCTTAGTGGACAGCCTTTCGAATACAGACAGAAAGAAAGTGAGAATGTATAAAAACTCGCAAAGTAAAGAAGAGAAAACAGGTGCAAAAGAGAGTACAGTATGGGATGATGAAAAGAAAAAGACAGAGAGAAACTCACGGCAGTCAGACTCATCAGACTTGTCTTTGCAGTCTGGATCTCCATCACACTTCCATGTCAGCCGCACGCACTCGCCGTTGGCACATCGGAACTCCCCTGCAGTACAGTTTGCCCGGCGGTTAGGCAGGTACGGGACCCCATCGCCACCGCAGCGCTCCGGCCCCTCGTCCGAACTGTCGGAGCAGTCGGGGTCTCCGTCGCAGCTCCACATGAGCGGCACACACTCCGAGGTATTACAGCGGAGATGGTTGGGTCCACAGGTCAGAGGGGAGGCACACTTGAGCTCATCACTGCCGTCTCCACAGTCGTCGTCACCATCACACACGTAAACGACGGCCAAGCACTTGCGGTTGGCGCACATGAACTCACCGGTGGGGCAGGCTTTGGCATCTATGGAGGACCAGCAGAAAGGACATTTTCGAAGAGCAAATGAGGGCCTGCATCTTCTGTCTAACTTTCAACATTAAAGAAATACAAAGTGGAATGTAATGATTACGTTTAAAGGCCTGATCTGTAAAATGAAATGCACACCAGTGTTTCAGCTTTTGCTGACAGCGCATGGAATAAAAGATTCAACATTGCCTACAGCAAAAGTTAGATGAGAAATGTAAAGCCAAAGGTGAGAAACTTACTGCTTAAATTAGCCTCAAATACAGGGACACGCTGACAGAAATAGTTTCTCAGGTATAGGCTGAAAATCAAATATCGGTATCATAACTGGGGAAGAGACAGAAAGAGTGCTGGACAGGAGGAGAGGAGATGATGGTGATTCTCACAAGAAGAAGGTAAGAGGCTTCCCCTTCTTTGGAGTGAAAGATAATAGAGCTCTCTCTGCCAGTCCGTTTCAGGTCTCTGTGACGGATGTTTTTACTTTCTCCTCTCTCAAAAGATCTCTCTTTTTCTAGTGTGTTTGTTTTTTCTTGTTTGCTCCTTGGGCCGTCGTTCTGTTTTCTACGGCTAGATACTAATCTAAAAGTCCTAATATAAAGGGCATGGAAGAAACACAACACCTACAAATGTTCCCTCCAGCTTTTCTTGTCCATTTGAACTAATTAAAGGTCCAGTTTGTAGGTTTTAATGGCATGTGCTCTGAACTTGGAATGTGGAATTAACATGGACACTACTATAAAGATTTGTTTGATTAGCATTATCGGAGCATATAAACGACACACAGACATCTACAGTAGTTCACTCTACATGGATGGCAAACCATATTACAAATTACATGTAATATTTATTACACAAAATATGTGTACAATACGTGATTTTGCACAAAAATAAAAGTTCTGTGTCCTTCTACATGCCCGATGTACACCTTTTTCCTCTATTTGCAATAAAGATTTAAGGAGGAAAAAAAGACTCTGATCTGACACCACATGAATGCACCATCAGTAAGTAAGCAGGAGAAGCTAAGGTGCACAATACGTAATGTTACTTGTTGTATATGTACATACATATATATACATATATATATAGATAGATAGAGAGAGAGGGAGTGAGAGGGAGTGAGAGAGAGTGAGAGAGAGAGAGATACTTCTTAATATTACATACTAAACTTTTAAGTAATACAATACATAAATCTGAAACTGAATACATTCAGATGTGTGATTTAAATTTAACACAAATTCATGTAAATTCCACCATCCACGCCTTATTTATGGGCCACATGAAACTCAGTTACTAAGATGTTGAAGCACTACTTTTTTTTCCAATAGCAGGATCCAGGCAGGAAAAAAGTGGGAAAATTAGCTTCAGTTTTAGGGCTAGCTTTGGTTACTGAGTTTTGACTCTGTAGGGCAGTAGTGACCTTGTTCCTTACTTCATGAAAATGTTTCTATGTAGAAAGGAAAAGTTTGCTCTGTAACGTTACCAATCCACCTCAGAAAGCAAACTTCAGTGCTTCAGAAGACCTCTCTCTCTCTCCCTCTCTCTCTCTGTCTCAGGTTTCTCTGTCTATATTAATGTCTGGCCAAAAGCACTCAGGCTGTGAAGAGTCAGGATTCCCACAGTGAGCCTGTAGCAGCACAGAGGCCAGCACAGGGAGAAGCAAGACTTGATATTTCCACCAACCACAGGGAGTTCAGCTTCAACAACGCTGCCTTTGGCTGTTAAGATTGCTTACAGGAAGGGATTGCTTTTTTAAAACATTTTACAGAGAATGAGCACTTTGTAGCGTGGTGGCATATTGTGAGTGACCCGTAGGAGAAAGATCAAGAAATTGGTTTGATCTAAGTCCAGATTTTCTGTGCATAAACAGTTATTTTAAGTGTTTTGGTGAATAAACCCATTTGAAATGTTCTAAATAGAAATGAATCAATCAATTAATCACCATCATTTAAAATAATAATAATAAGCTGAGTAGTTGTACCCGGTTGGCTGTTTAAAGCTTCAGTGAAATTAAATATCATAGTAGAGTGGAAAGTCCTCCCACGTGCGGAATTTATCTAGATGAACAAACATCGGATGCAAGATAGTGTCTTAGTTACAACCCATGTAATTATACCGTATGTTTAAGTCACTATCTGTTTTCTCCATTGCATACATCACTGTTCATTTAGTTCACTGGTACAGACATGACTGCCCCATGAGCATGGTAAAAGCAACTGGGTCATGGGTTTAGTTCAGTGAAAGGGTTTATATTCATTAATATTAAACTAGCGCCATCTGATTCTGATGTGTTTTATAACTACTGTCCTTGTTATGCTATCCTAACTCCATATTTAATTGGCACTAAATAATTAAGGGGATTCAATAGACATGTACATTATTACACAGGGGGCAGACCATTAGCAATGTACATGAGCGACCTGGCTACACTGGAGAGAGACTTTGTTTTCCAGAGGGGGCACTGAGTAAATTAATTTTTAAGACTTTTGAGCAACTTTGAGCCCTGCCTGAGTAAAATCTTGTACAAGTCAGTGGGTTTTAAATGATAAATAAATCACAGAGGGACCAAAGATTTCACTCAGTGGGTTGAATTTTCAGATGTATTACATAACTTGGTATGGCTGCTTGAACAAAAGCAGGAAAATAACATAATAAACACCAAGCTAGCATTTCGCTCAAAGTAAAGCCTCAGAGAGCCGCTGGCATGGTTGGCCACTCTTGCTAAATGTGTAAATTAATTAATTTATATGTTATCTTCATTGGCTTTAGATCAAAGTCCATCAACACAATTTGAACAGGCTATAACTAAATACATATTTTTATAATCAATACATAGATCTTTTCTTTAGCATCAAGATGAAAATATTAGGAAACTGAAAAACGACTGGCTCAGTTTAATTTTGGCTTTAATGTTGTACGTAATAAAAATGAATAACTCACAAATCTTGAGGCACAGCAGACATCTAATTGGTGTTGTAAAACAATGACTGTGCTGTTTACTCTGCTAAAATGAACTAACTTTCTGAAATTGCTGATAGGCTAGCAACTTTTCTTAATTATATTCTCAGTTTACTTTTACTATTTATTACCAAAAGCACAGACAGGACAGCTACCTTTATTTTTTTCAAGGTAAACATAACTTTTGTCTTCATTCCTTGGGCAAGAGACCCTTTTCTAGCCGTAGTAGACAAAAGCTGGCAGCTTATCTCACTTTTCTTTTTCTGTGTTTTACTGATGGGAGACTGTTGCGAGCAGCAAACAGTGGCTCAGATGTAGCAGTGAGAGATGACTGGTTGTTGTAGTCACATAAGCATTGCAGCTGATGAGTGTGTACAGTGTGAATAGCCAGGTGCATAAACGAAAGGCAGACTGAAGAATTTCTTTAGTGTGAGAAGAGGAAAAGAAGGGGAAAGAGATGAAAAGAAAGATATTTAGGTTGTGTAAGCGTGCGGAAACTGTTGTTTACATTTTTTTCTGCATATGCACAAATACCTCTGAGAACATCAGTCACTGTCTGTGCACCTTAATGTACTCTCAGCTTTCTCATAGATATTCATAGATTTAAACTGAAGGGACAGTTCAAACCTGTCCGCTCAGAGAGCTCAGGTCCAATGCACCCACAGTCACTGCAGCAAGGTCACTGGAACACACACACACACAAACTTACACACACAAACCAGCCACTGAAGACAAGCCTAGAGAGGTAGTAACACACACACTCACACTGCCTGTTAAGACGGGCCACAGTAGCTCACCAGGGAAATAGCTCAGTGGCTGACCTTTCCTGTGATGCCACACACACACATTTCAGAGGAAACACAGCCATTATAGAGAAGAAACAACTCTCTCATCTGCAGTAACAACCAAGGGAAGATAACAGAGGACAAGATGGGAGTGAAAGAAAAGGGAATTTTTTTAGCCTCCCCTTTGATATCAATACTGACTGAGAAAGTTAGCTAACTGAGAGCCAGCGGAGGAGGGCAAGAATGAGTGCTGAGATGAGACAAAATAATCACTGTTTAGCTAAATAAGAATATTTAAATTAGATAGAAATTTTGTCAGTGGAATTAAAATGTGTGAAAGCTTCATCATTGGGGATGCACTGTTTCTGCTAGTTCAGTTTCACTTCAGGGGCAGGGAGACAGCTGTGAGAAGTGCAGGAAGTAATTGTTTGCCTCGTACTATCCAAGCAGTGTTAAATATGAATAAAGGAAAACTGCCAAAATATAACCGCACAGAAATAGTATATGCACACGGCAGGCAGTCAACTCAAACTTTCAGTGCAAACACACATAAAAATATACAAATCCAGACCAGCTTCAGTGCCTTGCAGTAGATCCCAGCAGACAGGCGCACTCAGGAGAGAAGCCCGGTGAGTAAGTGCATATTCATCTCCACATCGCTGAGGGTTGAAGACAGTTCAACTTTCTTGCGGAGCCTTTCTAGAACTGCTGCTTAATGTAATGTTGATCAGGGAACGCTTCCTCTGGTGAGCGCTAGATTCTACTTAATACATAATTCAACATGTGGATGACTCAATTAGCAGGATGCCACTGCAAGATTTACTTTTTGTCTGCAGCGGGCTATGCACTCTGTAAATTTCTACTAATAGCGGAGGGCGCTGGTGCTAACTTGGTACGCTCCAGCGCAGTCAGTTTTGGTAGTGCAACCTCTGTTCTCACATCCAGGTAAGCACGAGGGAATGTATAATGTGACTTTTTGTTTTGCTCACTGTAAGCAGTATTAATCTTTAGCATGTGTGAGAGTGAAAAATAACAAAAAGCAGGCTTATGCTCAAGGTGCTTTCACATCTCATAAGTTCGTGCAGGTCCAACCAAACCTGGTGTATTTGCCCCTTTGGTTGGTTTGTTAAGGCTGGTGAGAGCCATGTCATTCAAATTCTGCTGAAACAAACATGGTTATGGTGCAAACACAAAGACAATCAACTTAAGAATTGCGTGATGGTGGTTTTGTTACACTTGTATGAGTTTTAAAGCTAAACTAAACATATGAATGCTTGGCAGAACTTCATCAAACAATAGTTAGTTCTACTAACCAACTATTTCCTTGTGGTTTTTTTAAGCTTTTAAGGTGCAGTAGAGTGGAGCATGACTTGGTGTGACAGTCATGGGACTAACCTTAGTTGTGATTTTGCCTGGCAGTTCCACACTGGTCTGCAGCATGTCAGGTCACCAAAAATGTCCAATAAATTATTTATGCGTCAGCCTGAACTTATTTGAAAGCATGCAACAGACCAGAGTTTGTGCAATGCTTAAAGCTCTGCCCATCTTTAAACTTGTGCACACCTGGCCAATCGCTGCGGAAAAGAGTGCATACCTGGGAGTTTTTTGGTTTTGTACAGTACAAAAATTAGGCAATGCACATCCCATAATCTTTGAGAGTGGCTTTGCACCACTCACAGAATATCCAAACAGCACATCTGAATGAGCATCCTCCTACACCCCACATGGAAGCCTGCACAGTTAAACACAAGAGGTGTTAAAGAGAAACGAGGACTGAGCCACAGATTTTTATCTTGAACAAGACATTGTAGCATTTTTGTTTCTTGTTCTCACACCTGGGGAGTCCCTTCAACATTATTTTGAATTAACTGCACCCCAGGAGGATTTGCAACATTTGCAGCCTGACTCACTAAAGTTTGCAGTGGCTGGCAGGAACAAACTGGATTGCATTTACTGTTCATAAGATAGCTTTATTCTCGATCTTGTGCAACTGCGGCTGCATCATTTTACACAACTTAATTCGTTCATCTTCTCCCTCTAAACCCAAACATACAAGGAGTTAATGTTGCTTGGAAGTGAATTTTCCAGCTACCCCTGTGCCAACAGCTAGCCCGCGACAAACAGACACACTGAGACATACTCAAACCAATTGGTAATTTTCACCACTTCTCCCTCGCCTCACTTCATGACTATAAATGTGAAAGATCCAAGCCTTTAGTCTGTGGTAGTTAAACATGACACACCACACAGTTTTTTACGCACAAGGAAAAGATTATCTGTGCCCAGTTCTAATTCCTTGAATTATAACTTCTTTTAAATTTGTATTTACACAGGTCTTGTGTTACTTACAATATGTGCAACTACACAGCACACTCACTACTGACAATGCT
>JAPMOB010227836.1:0-20281 GCA_029875015.1 Lepomis gibbosus
GTATTTTGAATGCTTTCCTCCTTGCTAGAAAAACTATTACTTGCATTCAAAAATGATGCAAAAACATTAATCTGTTCCAAAGTGAAAAAGCCTGATTATGATAAATACATTCCATCCACACACTAGCACCAAACAACAAACATGTTTTATCTATTTTTATTCTGCTAATATATTGATTATACTGCCGCTCATTTGGAAGTATTTCTGATAGCCAGCATGCCTACGAGCCTGCTGGCCAGGACAGCAACAACAGAGAAACTTTACTGATGATAAGCACTGAGGGAACTGAGACACATACACACCCCCACACCAACACTGATAGCAATAACCTCAACCTTTACTGCCAGAAAAACAACCAAAAAATCACTTGATTCACTTTTTTACTGTAACACAGTCGTTTTGGGAAAAAAACATCAGTTTGTCTTTCTAGGCAGAGTTGGAAATTAAACAGCTTCATCTGTTTTTTGTTTCTTTATCATAACAAAAGGAGGAGAATGTCTTTTGTGCCTCTTAATGGAAAAGGTTAAAGCAAAGGAAAACATTGTCTATTCACCCAATTAGACGGTGAGTGGCTAGAGCACATTTTTTGTGCACAAAGGTCACATTAATGAGCAGCAGAGAGCCAAGCCGACAGACCCATACAACTGTCGAACACAATCTGTTAGGAATTGAGGGGACCGAGGTTATTGGACTCTGCAGCTCTGACTGACCCATCCACTTATTTGCCCAAACTGATAAGTAGGTAAAAACTAGATGTCAACCTACCTTAAAGTTCAGACAAATCAAAAAATAGATATTTTCTCACTTGTGGTGTCTGGTCATGCAGATACCGCTAGGTTTTTAGATTCCTGTGTTGTCTGGGATCATTGACTTGGTAGAAAGTTCCAATAAAACAATCGATAACAAGTTTTGTAGTTTATCTAGATTAAACAAGACAATGGTTCTGGGAAGAGACATTGTTGTTGAATTTTGTAATGTAGTTTTTCCAATGACTTTAGTGGCACAAACAAAATTATTAGGGATGTCCCGATCAGGTTTTTTTGCCCTCGAGTCCGATTCATTTGATTTTGAGTATCTACCGATACCTAGTCCCGATCCGATACGTCTATAATACTTAAAAAAAGAATAAAGAAGAGCAAAAAAACAGATCCAGGATGTTCCTTATTTTTAATTTAATTCTCCTTATTTTAACATTCAACAACTCTGTTAACAAACAGAGCTCTTCTGTGAGGTAGCTTGATAAAATCAAGTAATAAATAACACAAATTCTTAACTTTTCGACTTTAGTGCAACAGTAAATATAAAATAACTCTAAGATAAAAACAAATAGCACCTACACTTAAAATACCTGGCAGGCATGTAAACAAATACAAAAATTAAAGTGCCACAGTGTTTGCAAAGCACATCTATATATCCATATATATACATTTACTGTATATCCGAGTCCTGATCGGGAGGTAACGTCTGGTCTGACGCCCCTGTCAGCAGGACGACATAATTTGTCTGTGCCTTCCAAAATGGGTACCTGGAATAACTGCTGAAAAATAAATCAGTTTTATTATGTGACAACACTGTGGTTAAGATTTGTTTAGGTTTCGACACAAAAACCACATGGTAAGATATAGAAAACATCATTAAAACAGGTTTAAATACATACTTTGTTAAGGTTTGGGAAGCATGTGGTTTGAGGTAAACTGACTACTTTTGTGAATAAGGTGAGTAAGGTGAGGCACTAATTTTTTCCACTTTAAGCACTGCTTCTAAAGTCACTGTTGAAATGTTTCATTGTTTCAAGTGTTCACTAATGTGAGTCCTGATATATTTTGTGCAATGGAAAAAAAGTAAGTGTTTCTGATTCACTTTCCCTGACTAAAGTACAGTTGTTCAGTTAGTAGATTCATTCATCTGATTACTTACAACTACTTCGTCTGGTTTCATGCAAACAAATAAATGCAGATTAGATATCACGTCATCTTCTGCCATTTTTAAACACTGACATGTTTCAACAGTAAAATATACTGTAATATTAGCATGCTGCCTGTTTCATTTATAGTCACTTAACCTATATGAAAAATTATGTTGCATATGTATTTCATAATCTCCTTGTGAGTGAAGTGAATATAACCAAGTCTGAAGGAAATACACAAATAGAATTCCCTTTTCTCTCTGATTATGCATTCTCTCTATTTCTCTGTCTGTGTAATCTATAGTAAAGTTTCAAAGGCATGTAACCTATACACCCATGCAGCCTGAAGCTGCCATACAGAAAACACACTCTCTGTCCCATAAAAGATATGTTTCTCTGTCTTATTCCTTTATCCAACTTTATAATTTAAAATGGAAACATATATCAATGTATAGTTCCATTGCATGCAGCGCACAAAGTACAGCTTTGCATTCTGTTAGTTATTGGCTAAGATTTATAGGAGTTATTTTATACTACGAGCTTAAAGTCTGCGAGAGCATTAAACTGACAACAGAACCCGGTGCGTCCTCCCATCTTTTAGACTTTTAGACATCTTCCAGACCCAACTCAGCCTGATTCATACCGTCAAATATTAGGCCCAAAGTTGATCCCATATTATATTTCAGCTATTCCTTCCTTAATGATGAAGAAAATAATTTTTGGACAAATTATTTTTCTTATAAATACAAAATAACTAATATAGAAAAGAACATAAAGGCACAAACCCTTTTTAACCCCAGTAAGCCACACCACTGAGCCAGAATACTAGGACCCTGAAACTCAAGCACCAAAAATAAATGCAGCTATTATAAATGATATTAATCGCATCTGTGCTTTACCTGCTATAACATTTCAAAATGTATACTGGGAAAAAAAGCTTACATAACCCAAGGGATAAACAACAGTAAGAGAATCAGAAGTAAGTACTGCAACTTCTGTGACTTCAGTTTTTTTTTTCAGCAGCCTTCATGATGTCGCCTCATTTCCACCTGTCACAAGACCACAAACGTTTCAGTAATATTCTTTATTTTTTGTGCACAAATAAAAAATGTGCCGACTGATAAAAAGTGTGCATGCACATCGTGCTTAGGGAAACTATGTAAACATTTGATATCCAAAATGCGTTATTAGAGTGCAAGAGTTTGAGAATAGCTATTGGAAGAAACAAGGTTAAAACTACATGTAACATCATGTGCAGTATCTTTCAGGCCATAAGAATAATCGCAGCCATTCAGGAACTCAGTTTGTACATATCGTTGTTAAATTTCACCCTTCAGCTTGCCTATCTACATAACTGACATGTAAACATTTACATTCATGCCATGAGCCAGATCTTTGTTGTATTACCTTTCGTTTGTGAGTGTGTGTGTGTGTAAACTATGATTATTTCTAGTTGTCAAGAGGAGATGATGTATATGTGAATATTTAAGCTGCTGAGAAACACTAGAGGATAGTAAGGCTGTTTTCCTCAAACACACACACACACACAGGATGAATGGGACATTTGAGTGTAGAGCCAACAGCCATTGCTCTTTCATTTTGTCTTTCCAAAAAACAAAAACACATTCTCTCTTCATATTTATCTCTCTGCCTTCAAAGGCGGCCATCAACAGGCAAGAAGAAAGAGATACAAAGGGAGGAGGTTGAAAGAAAGGGACACTAAAGTGCTGAGGCTTGGTTTTATTAGAGGGAGTTGAAAGCATCCCTCTTGGCAGCTGAAACATGATGAAATCGCCCCAGCTGATTTGATGAAATCTACAGTGTTATCTAGAAAACACACAAAAAAAACCTTCATGTGGAAAAACACAATTAAGCGAGGTTAAAAAACTTAGACAGACAAAACTGCAGATGTGCTGTTAATCCAGTTCCCTGTGAATTCACTTCATATAGGATGATACAGATATTTAAAGTGAAAAGACATGAAAAGTGAAAACTATCACTACAATCCTCCTTTATAACCATTGTTGTCATCATGCACATATATTGTAGAAATAACTGGTTTAAAAAACAATGATGTTTTCTAAACATTGTCAATAGCATCCACTGTCAACATCGTGTATGACTGATATATTGGTGATAATAAATTTAATCTGTGTATCAATCTGGCAGCTAGGCCACATGCCTCCCTTAACCTCTTGTAATTATCTTTTACATTCAGGTAAACATCAGACAGAAGTTATCACTGGCAAATACCAAGGGTACTAATCCTCCGTCGTTACGTATTTGATGAATGTTCTGTTGAATAGATAACATCAAGATGTTTGGTCCACGTTAAAAAATGTGTTGCAACCTCCACTTCTCATCTTTATATCGGGGCATCATCATTTCCAGCATCCAAACACACTGAATTTAGAGGCTAGCAAAGTTGATACTATGAAGTGTGTCATAAAAAATGCACAGTCAGATTTGTGAACAAAAAGATAGATTAAATCAATGTTTAATTTATTGTTCAAAATCTCTTTTTTAAGGGCGCCCTGGTCAGGAATGGCAGCAGGACAGCAAGTTTGACAAATACAATGTACATGTACAGCAACAATATAATTAAAACATCTACCATGTATGTCTAAACTAATTAATAGTATAAAACACTGCTTTGGATCAGATTGAAAAATATCTATGAAATACCATCAAGTTAAGGTGTCTAATTTAAATTAGTTTAGGTCCCAGTAATATGTTTTTCTGTGTAAACCTTTGAGACTCATCTATTTTTCTTCTATTCTGAAATATCAGGGATCAGTTGGCAAACTACTTGTCATCCTTAGCGGCTGCTTGCAATTAAAAATATGCATTTATCAAAGTATTTTATGATCATTTATTAATTATGGCCTGTTATGCCCATGTTGACATTTTCAAAGTGCAGACAGGCCAATCAAAATTGATGCTTTTTAAATGTTTTAATTAGATGAACTAATGATCTGTAATGAAACATTTGGGTGAGATCATGTAACTAAAATCCCATGTTTTTCAGCCCGGTTTGCCTTTACTTCAACACTTTCTTTTCTAAGCACTTCAGGCTTTGCGATATGGTCAATCTAAGATAATATCCATGCTTTTGCTGAACTGTCCACAAAAGCTTTTTTTTCTTTTTTTAAAAATCTAAACCTCTTTATTTATTGTATTTATATATTTATTTTAAGGAAAGTGGGATGCTGTTTACTTGATGTTGACAACTGGTTTAAATGATACCCCATTTCCCCCGGAGCATGTTTGTGTATGTTTAGGTGTTTCTTGCGTTTATATTTTTATATTTTAGTGTGTGTTCACATGAGAGCATGTGTGTGCGGTAGATGGCTCTCACTGCATGTGCATCTGAATGTGCGTACAGTGTGTGAAGCATGGCACCGGTGAGAGCTAATGCTGTACCAACATGCCATCTCCGAGATACAGACTGCAGGCATCGGGACTGACTAGCGTCAACACGTTCAATAATTCATATTACACAGGCCTTATTACATACGGCTCTAACACACACCGCTCGCAGGAACACTGCCATTATCTGCTTGACCCACATCCATGCACCAACCAAGGCATAAGGGTGCCATCACAGCTGCTGTCATGCGTTTAAACAGCTGGAGGAGATATGGGCTAAAGAGGTAGGAAGAGAGAGGAAAACCACTCATGGTGAGAATGAAGAGGGGGTAACATCTTCTGTTTTAGTAAGAGAATTGGACATGCTACAGCCAATTTTCTGCTAATCCATAATAGATAACCAATGACCAATTTTCTGTGGCTCGATTGGTTGGGGTGGGGGTTAAGGGAGGTAGAGAATAAATTAGAGAACAAAGCAGTGGAAGACATATAGAGAGAGGGAGGAAGTAACAGACCAGAGAGAGATATGGTGATGGATGGACAGGCAGATGACCGACAGATGACATGACTTAGCTGGTGACCCAGCCATAAAAAGGTATTTTTGGTTTATATCCAGTGTGTTGTATGTGCTTAGGGGTACATGAAATAATGCGCACCCAGATTTTTGAATAACTGAGAAACTTTTTCAACCACAGCATCAAGGTGCAGATCAGTAGTTCCCAACCAGGGTGGTAAAAGATAATGCTGAGTTGTTTAAGGATTAAAGAAAAGAAAAAAAATGTAACAAGTTCTGCTACTTGGAATAAAATTCGTTGTTTTCTATCCTCTAGAATTCGGTTTAATACTTTGATAGTATTATCTTTTGAAGACTCATAGGCATATAAGTTGTGACAAGGAGTCGCAAGGAGACATTGCTTCATTTTATGAGATCACAGGTAACAAAAGGATAGAAACAGCTGCTCAAGATCATCTATGCCAATAATTGTTTGATGTAATACATATGTTTATTGTTATCGTAAAACTTCAATTAATAGCTGAGTCCCAAATAGCCGCCTATCCCATTTACTGGCCTGGTGTGGGAACACATTTTGACAAATAAACCCTTGCCTCAATTTAACACCTGGTCTGGTTTTTATAGAAGTTCTTTGGATGTATAAAATATCTTAAACCCTGTGGGGTCGCCCGCGTTAGCTGCTTCTAAGCTGCTTCTAAGCTGCTTAGATCCTTAATACAAATATTAATGTTTAAACGTATGATCAATATGTCCGCATGTTACACATCCTTAGATCAGTTAGATTCTCAATAGTTCAGCCCATTTAAGGGAAACAACAAGCCCCAAAGTCAAATTCTTATAGATTCACTGGTCTAACCTGCATGGTACAAGAGAGAAAAGGAAAAAAAAGTGCTGAGTGCCGTTACCTTAGAAGCCCTTGGTAAGTCGCTCGTTAAGCCTGAATGTGTCCGTTCCTTGATTATTTATCTTCCTTTAGTCTGTAAGGGCCCACCCATCAAAAGAATCAAAACAGCTTTTCATAAAAATGAATCCAAGTTGTGAATCCTGTTATGTGAAGTCCATCGCTCTCTGTTTGCTAACTTCTCTCATCCTGCACCGTGTTGTTATCGTGATGTTACTTCAAAATAAAAGCCCTATAAGCCATCTGTCAGAGATAGATCAAATGAATGACGTGTATTTGATTTTATTTGATAATTTTTTATAAGGATTATTCTGTTTGAAATACATAAACTGTTTCATAGTACTTTCAGTTTTGTGCAAAAGGAATTAAAGGCCTGTCCCAAATACAGGGAGGGTCAATTTATTTGATAGATTTTAGCAAATCGGGCTATTATTCAGTCTATTACGGTATATTTTTATTGTACTTTCATGTTGTTTTTCCTTGTAATGCTTAATTTTATTACATACATGTTTGCCTAGTTTCCCTTTATTTAGGCATGAGGTACAGTTGAATTAGAAATTGTGAATTGGAATGTATGTCAGTTCATTTTAACAGTAGCATGCAGATGTCAGATTTCAAACCTCTGCATAGCCCAAAGGTGTTTTCAGTTATTTTGGCTGATTAGACCTCTAGTCAGGAATGTGTGGGTGTTTACAGACTGATCTTGATTAACATCTCCCTGACTTCCCTGTTTGTTTTATGGCACCTGTTCTGATTCTTTAAAATATATAAACAGCAGTTTGGGTCAAACTCCCAGCAGAGCTCTACCCATCTTCTCCCAAGTCTAATCTCAGTAACCTAAAACACCCGTGTGGGTGTGCGGGGCCATTTAGGTATCAGTGTGCCTTTGCTTAAACAAGAAAGGTTTGTGTTTAGGATATCTCATTCACTCACAGTCTTGCATTTTAATATTCAAGTTGTATCCTTTCAAGGCACAGTTCAAACACCCCCACGACACTTGTAATGTACGTGTTGACAGCAGCAGCAGCAGACAGCTTCTGCATTGTCTTTCTAGCGTAGAAGAGCAGTAAATGGTAGCAGCAGTTGTTTTTAATAAATATCACAGACAGGGATAAAAGTCTCTGGTGATTCAGAAAGATGCTGGATTTATTGCTCGGTCAGCCACAGTGGGATATGAACTAAAGAACAGCATGTTTGCAGGTAGGTTTTTACTGCAATATCCATACAGAAAGACAGTTATAAACATCATAACAAGTTAAGTCATTTCAAGAAAATAATAATAATTGCTCTGGGCAGATTGTTAAAAGCGACAACCCGCCCAAACCATTTGACTTCTTAACATAGATCAAGACAAAGGGAACTTTCACTAAAAATGGTGAACTCTGTAATTAGCTAATTATTTTTATTGCTGGACAGGTTTTGGCATGAAAAACTGAACACAAGTAGATAGTGTGAGAATCCATCCAGATATGTTTCACTAGTGCAACGATTGGCTTGGGCTGAAGAAAATTTAATTTAAACATTTAAATTACCTGACATTCTGCACCGCACAGCAATACTGAAATTACTGAATCACCCCCTCCCCCCCATAAGAGGACATTTCAGCCTCTTGCAGTTTAAAAAGTGCAACAGTCAGTGCTACGATTTGATGTTTTTTTTTCGATTAATTGTGAAGCCCTAATGGATGGACGGAGTGGGTTGGTGAGCTACAATTCATTGTCTTATTGACTGTCACTGTCGGTAGCTGAATGACATCTGTTAAGGGCATCTTTTCCAAGCAGAGATGGCCATTACTGTCACCAAAACACACAAATGCACACTAAAGAGTGTGAGGTAAGCAATAACTGCAGACTCTTGCCAATGATGCTCCAAGATAGGATCGCCTGCGGGTAGAGAGTGGCAATACTTGTTCTCTTCTGCTGTCTCCCTTTCCCCTTGTGTAAATAAAAGTGAAAATGGGTCATCCATTATGAAAAGACATACAGATGTGACCACATTTTCAATATCCTGATTATCCTTGCTAATATAGATATTGACTCTATCAATTTACAGCTTTAGTAAATTGCCATTTTCTTCCTCTTTCTTTCCCCATTCCTCCCTTCCTCACTCCTTCCATCTTTATCTCAACAGTGTAAATTGGTCATGCATAATGGATGAACAGATATAGACGGAAGCAGAGCCCTTTCCATAGATACTGAAAGAGAGGTGGGGTGAAGCGGGCAAAACATACCAGCTGTGTACACCCTCATATTCTTTTGCAGAGCATCATCCCATCTATGTATTTTTGGAATGTCACATTTGTGTTGTGATGGACAGTCACAACATTGGCAGCTCCAACCATCATATTTGACACATTTCACTGTCACCCGTGTTTCAAATGTTGAGAGGTCATAACTTTATGGTGCTAGCTGACACACAGGTAGATTTGAGCAAGGTATCTGTAAACAGATAAAATATTTCAGTGAGTGAATACAAACTGGGCGACAGAAGTAATGCAGATGCTTGTTAGGATCATTTAAAGCTCTGCACCTTACCAGCACTGCAGGTCTACAAAAGCCCTTTAGCCTCTTTTAGCTCTTCTAGCTGTTTTGGTTTTATGAGCCATATTATGATATTGAAGATGTAAAGTCTAGCAGGTTCACAGCCACATGTTTTTCTCAGAAGTTGGTGGAGACCAAATGAAAACTTTTGTTGTATTAAATATTTGACTTGTACAGATCATGTGGCCATAAAAATTACTCCAATAGGATGATCATCTTCTATTTCTGCAATTCATGTGAATATACAAATATTTGCTAACTTGTTAGGCTCAACAACTGAATAATGTGTTGTCTGCTTGTAGAGTTCTTCTGCCGCATGTTACTCTTCTCCAAGCAGTCTCTTTGCTCCAGTTGGATAGTTAAGAGCGGCAATTTGCCACCCATGAGCCAAGGGTTAGAACAAACTATATACTCAAACTCCATCAATATGTAGGATAAAAGGTCACTGTACTGCAAACAGTTAACTAAACATTGTATTCATGTGTGGTACTTAAATCAAAAGTTGGTAACAAATGAACAAACAATGTAAAACCTTCTTTGTCTCTCTCTGCTGCTCATAGCACTCTGGGACATGATGAACATGTGATTTGGACTATTATATATGCTGTTGTTGGCAAAGAAGGAACGTGCAGTACTTTCATTGCTGCTGGTTGTTTCTCAGCAATTGTGTCTGCAAAACTGCCAGCTAACGCTGCCAGCTGAAGATATTGAGCTTGACTGAGTGACAGCATGAGCAACGAGGGGGGCTGTGTGTTCGGGACTCCTCCTGGCTCTGATTGGTTGTTTGGAATTGGTAGTAGTGGATTCTTGAAAATGGCAGTAAGTCAGGGGAACCTGATTTTTCCCCCCTAGATTAACTGTCTCATGTACTGTCAGGCTATGGTGACAGTTTTAGCAAATATAAAAAAATATTTTTAAAAGAATTCCGTAATGCTGCTTTAATAAACAGCCCACATAGAGTTTTTATAATTCTCCTTTAGTTGAAGAGACTTTAATTTTTTAAAATTGAAGTTACAGATATGTAGCTGATTGAACCAAAATTCCTGAAATTCTTGACTTCATTGATGTCTGGAATTCTTCCCTGAAAAATATATTCAACATATTGATTAAATGGCATTTGAGAGGAAGGAGACAGAGAGTGAGAGAGAATGTAGTCAAGAATCCAGGGCAGCAACCAGTGGGTGTCAGTAAGAAACAGGTGCTCATATGTTCCTGTCTGTGTTTGATGATGCGTTAGCATGGGATTTTAAAACAGTACTGGCTTCTGCTGAGGATTATTCAGCTCAATCTGCTGTATTATCAGGAGAGCGGAAATGACTTCTGGGCATCCATGTGTGTGTTCGTGTGGGGTGTGTGTGTATGTGTGTTATATTAGTGCAGCAGGATAAGGTGCACAACAAAATCAGTGAAGGACAATGACATATACCAATGGAGAGCAGCTTAAAGGGAATATAGTATGGAGGATTGTTATCGCTGGTCATTTGACAACATTATAAGTATTAAGAGAAAACTGTACCCTAGGTCCCTTTGATATAAAGTTAAAAAAGCCTGGTACCCCCAAGGAATATTGAAACAGCAGGAAGAATGTATTTTGTGTAGAGTCTTAGCCATTAAAACATGAATGAATAGATAAATAATGAAGATGAACATCTTTTTTTTCTGAGCCAAATCCTGCTTAACACATAGTCACAACGATTCACATAGTTTCATGGGGCTTGAATTTGTTGATAGTATTGCACTCTGCACCAATAGATTTTAAATGCTACTTTCATTTGCAAATAAAACTTTTGAGCCGATAATGCATGCACAGTACAGTATAAAATGGAAATGCACATGATTTGTTGTCAGGGTTGATTGTCAAACGTAAACCATCTTTCTTATCCATACAGACAAACTTTCAGAAAAAGCTTATATGGGTTGTTTTTGGAACGCATTTTGTTTAGGACTTGCTGTGAGACAGCCAGTTTCTGTGGTGTTTTTGAGTAAGTAATTTTCCACTTACTCCTACCTTTTTCCTATTATTTTCTCCAGTAAGGGAGACGTGTGGAAAGTCAACCTCCCCTCGGTAGACAGTTGTTTGGAGGCTGTTTGTCTAGCTGACTTCTGAGTGATGGGAGGCAGACTAAAGCTCTCCCCCTATTACTGACATTCACATATGAATGACATTGTGTCATGTAGGACAGCAGACAGAGCAGCTGTGTCGCCCGATGCCACTCACACAGTGGCACATTGATGTATTCCACGCCCAAAGACTACACAAAAGCAGTGGGCGAGGGTGTGTGTGTGTCTGCATTTGTGTGTTCTGTGACACTGATGGTGTGTCAATGTGTACACATATGAGTGTGTTTTTGCTCGTCTGCATGTGTGTGTTTGATGTCATTTGCATGCAGGTCATGATGACCCTCTCCTCTCATCTGAGATTCTCATTAATTCAAAGACCTGCAAGTGCACACACACACATACACACACACACATACATGCGAGTATGCAAGGCTCTACACAGGCCATCACATTCTAATCACTGCAACCTGCCGCTTAATTTTTTTTACCCTCATCTTTCTTTTTTACTCTGCCACTCCCCATCTCCTCTACCCATCTTTGTTTCCCCACATATGTCTCCTCTCCCTCTCTTTTTACTCTCTTTGTCTCCCTCCTGCCTGTCTCTCTTATGTCTAATTGGGGTAAACACTCAGAGCAGGTTATTAGGGACACCTCAATATGTAGACACCTCGTTGTGACACCCTGCCATTATGTCCCCATTATTGTGACATCCTCTCGTGCCCCGTGTATGATGAAACCCTGTTGACCTCGTTGTGTCCTCATTATAATGACCCCTTGTGTAATGACATAATGACGTCTGCTCATTAATACCTTGTTTAAGCGCAGGTTATAATGACACAGTTCTCGCCTGTAGTATGGCAAACCAGCCAAGTTGTTGCATGTGACCCCAGTGTTGGCTGGTGATACTGACACTGACTGGCAGACTGTTGATGGACAGCGGCAGACTGGTCAAAGTGACTGGCTCATTTTAGAAAAACTGAATGGTTTGATCCCCATAACATCCATCTGTCTGTGAGTGTCCTTGAACAGGGCAACTAAACCTCACTATGAGAGACAAAGCAATGCAGTAATTTGTAGAGATGGAAATGAACAAACATGAAATCAAAAATTTAATTTCAAACAGTGTTTCATTTCTGTGCCCACTGACTCTTTTTGAGACTGTAGTTTGCTGTGCCTTTGCGCTGTATTGTATTGACATAATATTACACAGTTCAGGGCAACACCACCACAAGCTACAGCTTAAAAGGACCACAGTGAGAAATCAACACCTCTCTGATACAATACTGCATATACTAAACTTCACAAAAACAGATTTCTCTAGGGATTTCTCACTGTGCATATTTGACCTTTCAAAGCAGGACCATCACATTTGAATCTAATAACATTACTGATAGCTTTTAGATATACCCCCTATAATGCCCTTCCTTTAAGAGACCTCAGTGGAGTACAAATAATGAGATAAATTACACCTGTGTTTGACAAGTCAAAATGTCCACTGTGAGAAAGGTCTGTTGTATTGAATTGTCAAGATGCTCAGTTGCTGGGTCAACCACGTTCTGTAATACATGTAATACAATACAATGACAGTGACAGTAGTTTCTTATAATACACTATGTACAGCATAATAACATAATTCCTGCCACAGCTTTATTACCTTATTTTTTTACCTTAAGTGTTTGTTTATTTAAAGGATCCTCATTAGCTAATACTATGGCAATCAGCTAATCTATCTGGGATCCACACCTACAATAATTAACACATCACAAGATAGACAAAGGTTTAGCGTGTGCGTTTTAGTGGCATCTACAGGTGAGAGTTGCGAATTGCACCCCCCTCCCCTATCCAAGCGAGTTATAGCTACGGTGCCTCTGACAGGACAAAAGATGTCCTCTGTGAGATAGCAGAGAGTTGCCAGTCAAGAAATGAGGTTTCTGAGGTTTATATAGATATATTGAGTAATTGTATTTACTCAATTATTCAGTAAAACATATTTTTTTTTATGAATATTATTGTTATTTGTTCATTAATAAACAACAGCCACATCAAGAAATGAAGAGCTACATGATGTCTCATACTGCTGTAATACAGTATTTTACAACTTGGGAGGGTTGGCTCATCTGGACTAACATACTAAAGAAAATGACATCTCACATCTCAGAAACACTATCACATCTAGAGCATCACGTATGGCCACTGACAGATGTTTCCGCACCACAATCCATTATAAACCACATAATACATGAAGTTTACAAAGGTAATGTCAGGTGAGGATCAAGGCTCCTCTCGCTTTGTTTAATTTATTAGATAAGCAATCTGCAAATCTTACCAAGGTGTTTTTTAAAAAAATATATATATTTTTTAAAATACAGAAACACAAAGTAGTACTGGCAGCCATAATTTCAGCTTTTGGTAAAACGGTGCAACGTTTTTAATGGGCATTTACCAAGTGAAAGTACAAATTACAAAATTGTGTGTACACTGGTGAATATTCATCTGCAGTTTGTCTCAGGACGGCAAGGGCACATTTCTGTCCATGTAGCAAAGCCATAACAGAGCGCTGTAGTGTAACTACATTAAACTACAATCCAAATAAATATTTTTTCTACCAGGGCATTAAAAGTTTAGCTGGCTGATCTGAGCTTAGATCTGAGCTACATTTTATTGGCAATTAGTGATCAGCTTTCATTTTCATCGCTAAAGTCCGACTAACTTAATTACCTGTCATGCAGAAAACAGACAACCTCATCTCCGCTTTGAAAACATCTGTCCCACATCAAGGCCTTCCATCAACACTATTAACTTCTAATAAACCAGAAGACTACTCAGAGACTGCACGTTACTACTATTATTATTATTATTATTATTTCCTCTTCTTCTATGGATGCATTTAATGTAGTGACGGCGTATACACTGTCGGAATTATACAAGCAGAAGAAGAAGCCGTGATGACGAAATTATGTTCTGTAGCACTGTCGGAAACATGACAAAATACTGCGATGTCCATAGGAGGGGGTGCCTGCGGTTATGTAAATATAAATGGCTCATTCTCAGGTAATAAAAACCTAATTGTTCATTATGTAAGGTCTTTACACAGAATCTGAATGCTCAGAAATATTACACACTGAACCTTTTATTGCATTAATATACATACAATAAGATCAAAGGTTACATCCATAGGTGTTTGAAAGAATGAAAACATGAGAAATAACTCATTTGAAGTTGAAGACAAATATTGAAAACCCTTCCAGTTATACCTACCAATATTCAGTTTGTTATGTGCATGCCATTAAATGCCTCTACATATTTAAAGGACAATTTATTTTCATAAAAAATAACTCCAATTCATTATGGCACTGTAGATGCTTTTTTTTTACATGTGTTATTGCAACAAAGTATTTGGTCGAATAGAAATGTTGACATTTTTAAGTGACGTTATGAAATCCTGTTATGTTAAGAATCAAACTTCAAACAGTTGAGATACCACATATATACCGAGGCAGGCACTGTAGACATGACCCCTGCAGATTCATAAGGCTATAATGAGCTCCTATAGAAACTCTCCGCCTGTGAAATGGGGCAGAATTATAGAGGATTAACCACAAAGTAACCCTGTTCAGATCTATTGTCATAGCATCTGTCTCCTCTCCTCCCCTGTCCTTTAATTTCCTCTCCTCCCTATCTTCTCTGTCCCTCTCCTCCTGTGATGACGAATTTATAAACCTGTCATCTTTGCCTCCCTCTGGTCTTCTCCTCCATGCCTTGTCTCCTAGCCTCTTCCCTTCATTTTATTCCTCCCCCATTTCCTGCTCTCTATCATTCTGTGTTCATAATGTCTTTGATAAAGCCTGTCAGATTAATTAATGTGATTAACTGTCCTTACTGATAACAAACCTAAAAAATTCAACTAAAGGAAATTAGCATGGCTGACTAGCTGGTTGGATAGATGATTGATTGGCTGGAAAAGGTGATGAAATGGATAACTGGCTGACTCACAAGGTGGCTGTTTAGGTGGTTCATGGGCTCTTTGATCTGGTTTTGACTGTCTAGATCATGCATATAATGAGGGATTGAGGTAAAGATGTAGCAGAAAGTCAGAGAAGGAATGAGAGCATGATTTACCACAATTTTTCAGAAAGTGTACTGACATTTCAGCATCGGATAATAAAAGATTTTCTTATCTGTAACAAATATACATGTGTACTTTAGGACACTGTTATATCACTGTTGAATGTGTTTTTTGTCTTTATTATTGTGTTTGTTTTGATGGCAACAAGATATGCAGATATTTTACATTCTTTCCCCAACTGGTATTATTAATGAGGACATTCTATAAAATGAAATGGACTGACTCCAAACCACCAAAACTTCAGCTGTTTTGCGAAGAACTCTATGAACCTATAATTAGAATTGCAGTTGCTAAAAAATTAGATGGCTGCATATGCAATTTGATGAAAACTAATTGCATATGCAAATTCAAATTACAACAATTTTTGCAGCACAAAGCTCTTTTCATAAAAGCAAAACGTCATGACATTTATGATACATTTTTAAAAAGGCAAGATAAAAGGACTGGTAGGTAAAGCTAGAGTGTGGGACTTTTACATATAATGAAAGTCTGTTACATTAAAGCCCTTGCCAAACAAGTTCACACAATGCTGATTAAGGCCCCATCCACACTACTGCAGTTTCGTTTTAAAACGGAGAACTTTTGTTACGTTTGCACCTCCCGTCCAGACTAAAATGGCAATAACAAAGACCTAAAAATGGCTTTACGTTTTTTTGTTTTAAAACTTCAGGTAGTGTTTTAGTGCAGATGGGCAAAAACAAAGGACTTTAGAAATGATGATGCAGCCTCTCATGTTTGGCTCTTTGATAGGGTCTTATTTGATTTGATTTATTTAACCTTTATTTAACCAGTGGAGTCCCATTGAGATTAAGAACCTCTTTTTCAAGGGTGACCTGGCCAAGACAGGCAGCAGAAAATAAAAAAATACAAACACATAGGTACAGACAAATAACACAGAGGACTAGTAAGCTAATATTTCATAAAGTCATTTGAAATCATTTTTACAAACTAAGAGCATTTACATATTAAGGCATCTACCTCTAAGTATTTAACTTTGGATTTAAATGTGTTTAGTGAGATTAATTAAGGTGCAGAATACAGAAATGCCTTCTTTCCCGTTTCTGTACAGGTATTTGGCACAGAGAACATTAAGAACACCTGAGAACTTTTCTGCATGATATGAACACATAAATAGCTTGGCAGTAAACCAAGAATTGCCTTTATATATGAAAGGGTATAGCTCACAGTGGAGAGTCAGCACTTTGCAATTTGTAATGAACCTCAAGGAAGCATGGTAAGCTGTGTCAATCATATGAAGATTCTGTGCAGAAGTATGCATCAAGATCACCATAGTCCAGATAGATAAAAAAAGTGGTGGCCACAAGCCACTTTTTTACATTTAAAGAAAAACACAACTTATTTTGAAAATAAAAACCTCAGCTTTTTCACCAGGTAAGGCAGATAAGGTGCTTAACAACCTCTATTTCACTTCCTCCCTGAGTGACAACCAGAGGGATGCTTTGTGGCCTGGTCCTGGATTTGGTAAACAACAAAAGTTTGGTCTTATCTGCATTTAGAACTAATTTCAGCTGCATAAGGGTATTTTAGACTTCGATAAATGCATTTTGCAACTATTCAATTGCTTGCACAAAAGCTGACACACAGCAATATATAACAGTATCATCAGCATAAAAATGAAGATTAGCATTTGACACATTTTGGCACATATTGTTTATATAAATAGCAAATAAAAGTGGACCTAATACAGAGCCCTGTAGTACACCCTTATTACAGTATTGGAACATAGACCATCACATCTAATTCACTGAGACCTATTGCTAAGGTAGTTTGAGAACCAATCAACTGCTTGCTCTGAAAGTCCTGAGTTAATTAGTCTAAGTTTTAAAAATTATTGATCAACAGTATCGAAAGCTTTCGACAGATCAATAAAGAGTAATGCCGAATGTCTTTTTCTGAAGCCTGATTAATATGTAGATAAAACGGCACCCCTTTCAATAAAGAGAGAACAAAAGCTGATGTCCATATCCTTGGAGTTTCCTTATTTTCCACTGTAAGGTTAAAAAGATATGTAATAGGCACAGCTACAAAATCGCCTGCCAATTTCAAGAAATAAGGATCAATAAGGTCAGGTCCTGAGGTTTTTCCACAATCCAAGGATTTTAGGGCTTAATGACTGGCTTAATTTTAGGGCTTAATGACTGTAAGTACAGGGATTCACAGACGCAGAACAAGTAGAATCAAACAAAGAGACCTGAAGATATGAAATGCTCATTAAAACTATTCAAGATCTCCATTTTGTCATGAACAGCAACTGAATTCTTCATAACAAAGGTGGGTACTACTTGTGAATTTTAGCTTACAGAAAGGGATTTTATGGTTTTCCAGAATCTTCTGGCGTCATTTAAATTTTTAGTGGTGACAGACACGTAATATTCAGATTTTACCAGTCTTAATAAGAGGAGCATTTTTTTCTTAGCTGTCTAAATGTAAGCCAATCAGATGTAGAACCTTTTGTTCTTGCTTTGGCCCAAGCCAAGTTTTGCTCATGAATAATTTCTGCTTAACCCGGGGAAAACTAGGGGTTATCACACCCATTTAGTCTATATCTCCTGAATGTGGCATTCATGATTTGTGTGAAACCTTCATTAAAGGATGTCCAAGCTGTCTCCACATCAGCTCTATTCTACTACAATTACAATGAAACAATTCATGATAAAACCTCTATTCATTAAAATGTTAGATTCCTCTTACAAATGACACGTGATTTTATTTTAGGGACCTTAGAGTTCCTGATGGCAGCCACAACACAATGGTCACTTATGTCATTGCAAAAAACACCAATATATCAGAATGTATGAGAAACATTAGTCAGAATCAAATCAATTAAAGTAGACTTCTCCGGGCATTTAAGATTTGGATGAGCAGGAGAATTGATCAACTGTGTGAGACAGAATCACAAAAAGATTTAAAATCATCAGATACTGGCTTAAACCAATCCCAGTTTAGATTGCCAGCTACAATAATTTCACTATAATTTAATTTAGTTAAAAGTTGCATCAGAGACTGTAACACATAACTTGGGGCAGATGGAGGTCTATAACACCCAACAAAAGTAATACTGAGGCCCTTAACAATGTCAATATTTACTGCCAGAAATTGTTTGCAGATTGATTCAGACAAAACTACCCTGACATGAAAGTTTGAGTTCACATAAATGGCAACACTGCCACCTTTCTTTGGTCCAACAGCTTGATAAACATTGTATTCATCCATGTTAATATCTTTGTCCATAACTGATTTTGTCAGCTAAGTTTCAGATATTACAACAATGTCCGCATCTGTTGATTTAACCCATATTCTTATCATATCCATTTTGGATATCAAGCTGCAGACATTGAGGTGAACAATTCTTAGAAGAGACAAGGATTTACAATCAGATGGCATCTGAATACATTGCAACTCAGGGCTAGGATTAGGTTGCATGTTGCCAGATACAGTATAAGTAAAAGTAAAACAATCAACAATCTTTGTGTAGCAACAATATATGATGATTTCTTAGGACAGTTCATACAAAACACCCGAAGAAGATATCTCATTGAATGCAAGGTGATTATTCAAAGCCAAGAGGCTTTGAAGACAAGGTAGGTCTATTGGTAGCATGCATGCTAAATTCATGCCATGATCCAGCCATTTAGGTGTTTGCACAGGTTGTACAACATCCACAGAGCATTTGTATCCAAAAGCAAAGTTCAGCGGGCAATCCACATTCTTAGATGTACTCACTCTGGAACAATTGCTTGCTCCTAAATCCCACACAGACAAGGTGCATAGTAAAGTCCCGATAAGCTCCATTGACTTATTCTAGAAAATGCGCATCTGTGTATTTGAGTGCAATGCAGGACACAGGCAATGGAGTGAAAAATGGAAAAAGGCACCGCAGTGAATGTGGTCCGTGGTCAGGAGGTCTTTGAGACTCAGAACCGAGATAGTTGCAGGGATATTTCAGAGAATCAAAGCAGTATCCCGGTTAGATAATCCAGAAAAGAGAAATCCACATACCAAAAAAATCATAAAAATGCCATTTGCAATGCACTATATAAATGCTTTGCTTTACTTCAGTGCAAATATTTAAAAAACTAAAAACCATGCCACAATCAAAGCCACTTAATTCCCCTTCTTCCCTATTCTGATTCTCGGTTTGAACTTCAGCAAGTTGTCTTGACCACATCTGCATGCCTAAATGCATTGAGTTGCTGCCATGTGATTGGCTGATTAGCTATGGTTAGTATTTGTGTTAACAAGCAATTGTACCTAATAAAGTGGCCGGTGAGTGTAGTCAAGAGCTTTTTACACTATTAACCCTGGGCAACCATTCTGCTCTGCCCTGGGCTAAATACTGTCATTACCTAGTAATGGCTTTATCAGGTAACAGGCTATGGCAATGTAAATTCTAGTCTCAACTTTGCAGATTGAGTAATAGGCCCCAAAGCTACTGTGAGAGTATGAATTGCCCTACTCCCAAGCTAGTGCACAGAAAACCAAAGGCCAGGAATGTGAAAAGTGTGGTAGGGTTAAAATCCAGCTCTCTTGTGTAGAGCTCTCATGTTCATTGTCTATACATGACAGGTACGCGTGTGGGCAGCAGACAGAGGAGATGGCTGAGTGTGTTGCAGACAGAGCAGTTGGGTGATTGTCAGGTCTTCAGTGTAGAGCTCTCATCTTCAGTGGGTGAATCCATAGGTGACTGACTATCAAATGCAAATCTGTAATATTCAAAAGAGGGGGCAACTGCACGGTTGACTGGGTGGAGTAGTAAAACATGGCTTTAAAGGGGCTGTATGGAGTTTTTCTACTAAAATGAATCCTTTTTTTATTGCCTGTGTATGAAGGGGTTGTAATCTGA
>JAPMOB010227837.1:0-20452 GCA_029875015.1 Lepomis gibbosus
CTGAATTCACAGTGATCGGTTGAATTTGTGCTAATAGTTGCAATTGTGAAATCCGTCAGGGACTGATTAGATTACGCTGCCTATGGTGCTATGAGCCGCCAGCGTCTACATTTTTAACAAGTTACAACTAAGTATACCCGTGCTTATTTATGCTAAATCTGATCACTGATTTTGCATGTCATATTCAGATATTAAGACAAGATATGCCTTTATTAATCAGCCGAATGTGAAATTCAGGTTGACACATCTAGCACAGAGGAACGTAAAATGAATGAATCTTTTAATTTACATTCCATCCTCCGACCAGCGGAGGCCCGAGGAGGAAGGTCCGAGATGCTGCAGCCGTATTCAACACATTAGCGATGATAACTCAACAAACAATGTTTAAATAACCTGCAGCCACATTGAACCAAGACAACAGGCATTTTTGAATTTTCAACTTACATTAGATGCAACACCATACAGCTGCCTCATTCGTCTACATCATTGGTCACAGCCCGCGTCTCCTTTAGATGCTGTCACGCCGCATGTTTTCGGTTTTCCTTCGTTAATGTGAACGCTGCATGTTTACACGCAAGACTAATATTTTCGAGTTTGTCCAGGATTTGTGTTTTCTGTTAAATGGTCTGTCCTGTGTGAATCAGTCATGCATGTAATTTGCTCCAGCTTTGTTTACAGACAGTACACTCCAGCTGTAATCCAAGGTTAAATGATTAACTCCCAGCTAGTTTGGAGGAAATACATTCTTCTGATAAGCCTGCTTCTGTGACCTTTGATCTTTTTACAGTAGTGATCTTGTAACTGAGGCTGACTGGTTTCACAACTTTAGCCATGCGTCAAAGTATATGAGTCAATGGCTGCTCTTTGATTCCCAGTTAGTGACGACCTGGAGGCTGATGCTCGGTTGAGTTTTAACCACATGTAATAAACCACCAGCTGAGCGGCACCAAGGTGATGGGAGCTATTTGTGTTGCTGTGGTTTCTGAGCAGATAATGTGTGTGTGTAGCTGTGGTACGTGTGGTCTCACAGAGGTGAGCCTGCGTACTGTATGGGCTGTTGCTGGTAGTTAAAGAAGATGTAAGATGTGTGTGTACGACAACCTAATTTTAGTTCCTTGAGTGTCTCACCGTGATTCGGTTCACAGTTCAGTTTTTCCTTCAAAATTTAAACACGCTCACAGTTTTTAATTCACATTTCATTTCACATCACACGCACACATTCGACATTACATCCTGCTCCCTAGCCCGCGGTCTTAATCTCTTCCCTGTGGATTTCCTGGTCACCGACTCAGAGACACTAAGAGATAGGAAAAAAGCATGTGTGTGTTTGTGTGTGTGTGGCTGAATATTTGAGCAACACGCTCCTCCATTAACCCCCCCCATCCTGTCGCCCATCGCCCTGCTCTCTCTCTCTATCATGCTGGTGAATAAGTGAAGCAGGGACTCTAACCTCTTTTATCCCGGCGCCTTCCCCTCCCTCTGGGCAAACTTGGCTCTTTCTGCCTTCCTCGCTCGCCCTCTGTTTTTCTTTTGGTGTGTTTGTTCTCTCTGCGGGCTGATCATCCCCACAGAGAGAGAGCGTAAAGTGGCCATAGTGCCAGCTTTGTAGTTTAGTTAATTGAATGTGATTGCCTGTTTTTGGCTTCAATATACCAACCACGACGTTCTGTCTGTGACCACGTCCACAATAAGTCAGCTAAAAAACAAGCGGCGTCCGGGCTGGATAAACAATAAAATGCTCGTCTCTTGTTCAGCGTTACGGACTTCTGTCATGTGACTTACATAACTTAACTTACTTTAACCCAAAACACAATACTTTCCTAAACCCAACCAAGTAGTTCTGTTGTCTAATCCTGACCAAACTACTGCCCTTTTTTGCAACGTTTTGTATTGGTACACTTTTCAGTTGACACTTCGCTAAGCCACGCCCTGAATACACAGCTGGCCAATCACAGTGCCGTATAGGACTCGCTTTAACTGAGGTACGACACTTTCATGGCTGCGCTCAATTAACTCTAATAAAATTAGTCACTTTCCAGCTTTTTTGTTTTTGGCCGTAGTTCTGATAGATCTGGTCAAACGCTTTTCCTGGGTCACTTGTCATAGTTACAGTCGCAACCCAGAGAGGTTGAAAGGAGAAGTACGATTTATTCTCTTTCCAAAACCTAAAATAAATCCAGAAAAATGTCGGCTGTGGATTGTTCCTAATGTATTGTTAGCTAACTTCCTGCTGAATGTAACGTAATAAAGCCCTACTGTTCTGCATAGTAAAGAACAGTGGCCGACCCAGCTGTACAGGAACAGTGTTGATCTTTAATATCGTTGACTTTTGTCTCAGTCGTCGGGGGACGCGGTGGTTCACTTGTACCGTGTGATCGGTAGGTTTTAGCTGCTTTCATTTTTTTCACGTGAGTCTGACTCTGACAGCCTGAACACAACCTTCAAATGTAAAATGCAGCTGCAAAAGTGTCTGCTTCTTTCTGAGATCGCGTTTTCCAACAAATTAGACAATATTTCTCAGTGGACTTAGCAACAGTAACCAAGGACGGTCAATTTCCAGGACATTCTTGTAAAAGAGATTAAAAATCTCAATGGATTTTCTTTCCTGGTAAAATAAAGGTTAAATTAAAAAAAAAAAAAAAAAAATTGATCTATTTTGTCATTTAGGCGTGAGGACGGCCCGTAATTTTGTTTGTGATTGACTTGATTGATATCTTCTGTGCAGCAGAAAGAGTTTCCCACCACCTGGTAGATGGGTATCATCTGTGAGGCACGATTAAGCCGTTAAGGTGTCAGTTTTCTGACAACTAGAGCTACAACGATTACGGCAGTCGATCGCAAGAAAATTAATCGACAACTATTGATAATCCTTCAATCTTTCCAGTTATTTTTTTAAAGTAAAAATGTGGAAAATTGCTTGTTAAGTCTTCTTAAATGTGAGGAATTTTTGCGATTCTTTGTCATTTATTTTTGGGTTTTGCACTGTTAGTTGGACAAAAGAAGCAATTTAAAGATGTCACACTGAGCTCTGGTGAATTGTGATGAGCATTTTTCACAATTTCTTGACATAGTCAACAATAGTGACAATAGTAGGCAAATTAGTCAGTAATGAAAATAATCTTGAGTTGCAGCCCTGCTGACAACAGAAATAGAAAAATATGCAAATCGTAGATTCAGCTCTATTTAAGTTGAAGAAATAAGTTTTCAGTCGGCAGAAAATTAATTGGCAAATGTTTGATAATCAGTTAATTTCAAAAAATGGCTTTATAGTTTGCTGCTGTTCTTTGTATGATAGTAAAATTACTATTTATGGGTCAATAGTCAATTGCTTATATGAGAAGGATGACAATCGCCTCTGCGGCTGTATTTAAATAAAGAGGGCAGGAGGGGGTTTAAACAGCTGAGACCAGTCTGCCAGTCAGTCCACTCCCCAACACGTTGGCTGTGATGAACACTGTCTTTGTTTGCCAAATGAAAGAGAAAGAAGAGGAGATTTAGCCTTGTTTCAGCGTGGGCGCAGATCTTTCTGAAAACCGTTTTGAAATGTAGCAGGTGTATTGTGGCTCTCTCTCTCTCATTCTCACTGTCTTTCCTGCACTCTGTATATTGCTTAAAGTGAGAGGGCCAATGCAAGGATTAGATTAAGGCAATTGGTTATGGCCCCCAGCATGTGTGTGTGTGCATGCAGCAGAGTATTAGGGGAAGCAGACGAGGCCGGTTTGAGCCGGGCCGTGAGCTACATCAGGCCCAGGATGGAAGGTGTGTGTGTGGTTTTAAGATGAACTAGCATGTCACAAATGTGTCTTGGGGGCGGCCTGTGCAGAGAGAGAGAGGGTGAGCGAGAAGCTAGTGCTATGCTACCTAGCTCCCAGGCAGTCATCTGGTGTAATGGGGCTTGCGTGTGCGACAGGGAGAGTGTGTCCTGTGGCTGTATTTGAGCAGTCTGGTCTTCAATTAGTTTGCCTTGAAAAGCCCTTATGTTGCCCTTCTCTCTCTCTCTCTCATGTTGTGTGCCATGATGCCGCCAGCGAACATGTGAGTGTGCTGAAAACAAAGCAGCAGGCCGAGCGAATATCAAGCAAGCAGCAGAGAAAGAAAGTAACCAAGGACTTTGATATGAGCAATAAGAAGATTATTTTTGAAGTAGAGCTCGAGACAAATCGGTGTCCTTCCCTTCCCTTCCCTCGTCAACGGCTTTATTTCTTTTTTAATTGGGACACCTTGGATTGGCAAAAAAATAAAAACTGATAATCTTGGCTGTGGGAAGAGATAGATCGCTCAAACGAGAAAAAACAAAACAAATTTATTTTCTCGCTTGGCTCTGGTTGTATCTTCTCTTGCAGATAGTTTTATTTGCCTAAGATTTCCATCTCCTCCCCAGAACATTTGAATTGAATTTAGTTTTTGGTTTGTTATGACAACATCTATTTGCAGAATCTGTGTCCTGGTTTCTTGTGGATTATCCGCTGAACAAACTGTGTTTTTGTTGGAGCTACTTGCTTAGAGCTGATGTAATAGTCCCTGTTTATTCTTCACAGTGGGGGTGAACTGACCCTTTAAATGTGGCTAATGTACACTGAGATCCTGAATATCCATCCGTGCGGTGTAAAGGCCCATTTATACTCCTGTGTAGGGTCTTAATGTGTAGCTACGCCGTAGGCTACGCACATAGCCAGGCATTTATACTTGTGCATTGGTGTGTCCATCATTCTGCAGTTAAACCCCGAAACGCTAGTCGGCGGTAGCGCTACAGCGTCCGCTGTGTTGTCTTTTGCCGGCCGAGCAGGCTAACTTCCGGTTTAGCCCTCCTCTAACGTGAATGGGGGTAAAATATTATATGTAGCCTTTTCAAATTTTATTGACCGAATGGATCACATTCAACGAGTCATTTCGCTCGGCTTGTGACGGTCAAATATATTTATCCACCGCGTGTTATAGCCGCTGTTTTTGGCCGATAGTAAAAGTTACTTCAAAGCACGGGCACTTCCTGTCGGCTCGGAGGTATTGCAAAGCTACCCAGCCGACCAATAATAATAGTTACATTTTTGAGGAGGTGCACGTCAGGCGACGGCGTAGGCGACGGTGTAGGGTGGGGGGCTACGCAGTCAATTTTACGCAGAAGTATAAAGTGCACTTAAAGGTCAGTGTTACTGTGGTCATTATTTCTCCGATGTAGGCTAAACTAGACTCCCATGGGCACTGGTGGGGAGATCCTCGCTGTATTTACGTACATGTGGCTGCGACCTCTATTGGTCAGATAATGATAACAAAGGAGGAAGTCGGATGACGTAAACAGGCAGAAAGGCTGCGTAAGGAGGTAGGATGGGGTGGTTAGATGGGTCAAACCCCGGACTTTCACTCAGAAGAATGGCGTGAAAGCCTTGAAATCAAGTAAATGTTGAGTTACGTTCCGTCACATGGCTTATGCCTAGATGTTGTAAGGGGTAGGAGTATAAAACAGAGAGCCAGTAGTAATACATTTTGACCAATATGACATAAGCAATTTATCATGCAGGAAACAGTAGATATTGGTTCATAATCATTTGCATAAATTAGTCAAAGCATGTAAAATTGGGCTAGCACATCGTCAATATCTTTTCTCGCTCTCTTCAACAAAATATATTGTGAAGAGATCGTTTCTTTGCTCACAATGTGCTGGAGTTTGTGCGTCCCGGCGGTTTGTCCACATCCATCAACACATAGATGGTTCTTTTCATTTCCCCAGCACCTCCAGGCAGAGGACATTCTTGGTCTTCTCATTCACGGGAATCGAATCTCACATTTTGTTGATGGCTATTTCAGAGTCAAGCAAGCCACAGCCTCTTATAAGTAGGGATGCACCGAAATAAAAATTCTTGGCCGATGCCAAATATAGTGAAAAACTTTTCCAAATACTGTATTACGAACAAGGTTTTTTTTACATTTTTTTTACATTTATTTTGCCAATTTTATTTTTTACCATTGCATAAATAAACAGGCTTTTTCCTCAGAGTTTCCCACAGGATTTGGCGAGAGTATGGGGGGGGGGGTCCAAGGCATGAGAGAGTCCGGTAAAGTAAATTACATTTGTCCTTTTACTTTTAATGGATCCTGTATAGACACTTATTTTGAAAACCTGTCATTGTCACATGTGTATCCTCCTTGCGCTAAATCCATCCAGTCCGACCCAGTTGTAATGTTGTATGTGGTTCTCGTACGGCGTAACATGAAGACTTCACAGCATCTCTTCAGGTAGGACTCTCATACTGCAACACTTGTCTTTGTAAGGAGACAAACTGACAGGATAAAGTCTCTAACCTGCCCGTCAGCTCGCTCTGGGCCCTTTCACTTACTGTAAAGGCTTGAATATGTGTGCACTCCACATTTAGGTGGGGCTAGCTTAATCGCCTTCTCACATACGAGTGACAGAAACACTCAAACCGGGTCAGACTGTTTGTTGCCTTGTTGCCATTTATGCGTCTTTATCAGACACTTTAAAATGCTTCCACACTGCCGGCACGTTAACGTAATTGATAGGTAAAATTTATTCAGTCTTTTTTTTGCTATGTCTATTAATTTCGGTGCATCCCTACTTTTAAATGTCCATTAGAACATTTTCAAAGTAAAAGCTCTCAATTCAAATTGATCATTACTGCAAAAAAACTTTCTCACGCTTTTATTTTGTAGGCAAAGTCACTTGAGAAGAAGTGATGAACTGTCGTTTGACCACAGCTGTAAGGTCTGACGCCGCAACTTAACGTGTGGACAGCACCTTTAGTCATGTAAACAGAAATTGAAATGAGACTGTTAATACTGATGGTTTATAGAATATCAGCTGTGCTTGGTGAATCTTTTGACATGTTTGGTCCAGTCTGTTTCGAATGAGCCCCGAAAAGTTTTAGAGGAGAGATAATTTGGACGGGCAGATCTGAACTTGTCTCCTTTTTGTTTGACATTCAGCTGAAATTGAAAAATTCAAATTTGTTCAACGCCACACTTCCTCAGTTTCTCGCCGTTATGTCATCCCCGTCTCAGCTAATCAGGAGTGAAGTGTCACCTTGTTTTCAGCTGTAACTGCACTTCTCTCCAATCAGTGTCATTTTGAATGCTTCGAATGATCCCGAGTTCGGTCCCACGAGGGATCAGCAGTGGGCGAGATTCTGTCTGGTGAACTTTTATTTTTAGCTTTTTAAGCCTGAGTTTCTGCTCGATGTCCTGATTTTCCCTCCCCGTTTCTAGCTTTTGTTGCATTAGTATACATGTACTCGTCCTGTTTTGTAAAAGGTTAAAGATAAACAATGTGAATGGACTGCGGCTGGCAGTTTTTAATTGGTGTGTGATTATAGCCTTATCTAACCGCATTTCAAACATTTTCATTATCAGCTTTTTTAGGCGGTGATGGACTGTCGCGTCTGAGTGAGACCGGGAGGAAAAACAGTCAGAAATGGCATTAAAGGGGCTCAGAATAGTCCTTTAACAGCTGGACAGTCGCTGTAAATGGAAGTGTTGAGAGGATTTTGAAGTCCTGCTGTTACAGACATGTCAGCCTGTCGCCCTTCGGAGAGCTGCTGACCTCACCAAGCACCTTGCTGCAGGCTTAACACACAGTCCTGTTTCCATCACTTTTCGGGGACATAACATTGACTTACATTCATTCCCCGGAGACCCTTTTTGCTACCTGCCTAAACCTAACCCCTTAACTTAAACTTTTCCTAACCTTAAACTGAGTTTTGACCCTAGAATGTAATGATTTACATAATGCTCACTTGCTTTGAACACACACTCTCAGCAGTAGTTGTGTGTTTTTGACGATGCAGTGGCTTTCATGAAGGTCTCTGGAGGACATTTAGTCGACCACGTTGCACGCAGGGTCCTTGTCCCCGTCTCTCCTGCCTCTCCTCGTCCCTGTTTCCTTTCTAATCTTTTCTTTTAATCCTCTCCATCTCGCCATTATCTCCTCTCTTCTTCCCTGTTTCATCGCTGGCCCAAAAATAGCTGCTCAGGAGTGCGTTTGTGTGATGGAACAGAATTTGACAGCTAAGACGTGACACGTGTAGAGCTGACTCATTAATGTTAAAAATGTCCCAACCCACAGTTGTTGTAAAACTGAGGTTTTTGTTGCTCTCCTCATCGTTGCACCAAACTCTAAAGGAATATCCCACCATGTTTCTGTAAAACTAAACGTCGCAAACATAGCTGAACGTTTCTTCTCCCTCTTAAATGACAGTAAACCTTCAGATTTGGGGTTTTGCTCGGACAAAAAAGATCATTTCACGGTGTCACTATGATTATTGCTTTATTACCCAGGGCGATAATATAGTACAGGGGTCGGCAAACTATGGCATGCGTGCGAGGTATTTTAGGTTGGGAGGGGATACAAGTGAACTTGGACTGATCCTCGTTTTTGCTGTATTCTGTATTTTTATATATATATATATAAAAATGCTTATAATGGCAAATATCAATATATGATTCATTTTGATTAATTAATTACAAAACTACAGACAAGTTACAAAACTTGTAATTAATTAGATACATTTTTTAAATCACTTCACAGACTTATTTATTATATGTCTATTAATATTATTATTATTATTATTATTAACAGGGTCAAACTTCGATTGATGGACTAACTATCAGTGTACAATCTAAAAATAAATGACGTATGCATTAACGAGCGCTGCTGGCTCACTGGATGTCTTCGTCTTTATATATTCACACTCAATACAAAAAAAGGATGCTGACCCCTGTTATAGTAGATCATATTATAGAAATATTATAAAGACTCACAGAGGCTATTTTTCTTCATTGAGTATTTTAACGTTTTATGCTTAAAGTACATTTTAAGGAACATCTTCAATGCAGGAGTGTGTTTACAGTGTGCTATTGGTCCTTATACTTAGGTAAAGTATTAGGGACGCGCCAATCTGATACTGACTCAAAAAGCTCAGCACTGACCGATACCTGAAGCTCAGGCATAGGTGTCGGTATCAGGACTATACTAAAGTAAACAGAACAAACACTGGCATCTTTTGAATCTTTATAAACACCTTTCTAAAGTACTTTTTTTTTAAATACCGCTTTTGATGCAGAAATTTGCAAGAGAGAAAAAGCACAAAAAATGCAATCTTTAATTTTAATCCATCAGTGTTTAAAAAGTTTTTTTTTTAAAACACAGTTTTACCTGGAATTTCTTCCCTTTCGTATTATGTTAGTAATTTATTTTGCTGAGAGAATCTGGTTGTTATTTGGTGTCGTGACCCATGGAAACGAGTAGGTGATGGTCGGTGCTGTTGTTTCTTTGCAGATGTTTGTGTTGAAATATAATTTATCAGGCCTCATTATAATTCTGCTGCAGGTACAGAGAAATAACCTGGGAAGGTAACAAAAGGACAGAACAGAAATGAACGTGTGTGTGTGAGTAAACAGAGCAGTATCTAGGTAGCTGCAGCTTGACGGCTCTATTTATAAAGCTGGCCCATCTGTCTGTTACATTAGAAATTAACGTGTGTGACTGTGTGGGCGTGTTGTCGGCTGCTCCGGTCGCTTCCTGAAAGCTGGACATCTGTCCTACTGTCAACACACACACACTCATAACAGCTCAGACTGAAAAGCTGGATTGTGGGACGTCAGTGTGTGTTGGCAGTGCGGCGTGTTTTAAATTGTGACTTCTTCTTCACTGCGGATTTTAGTGAAAGTTTTGTTTATTTTTTTGAGTCAGACTGTCACATGCAACAACTCAGTCATGTTTAAGTGTCTTTGTAATAGAAAAGAGCATAATCACGATTATAGTGGTCAATATTGAGGTCAAGATTGTTTAAAACGATTACCAACTGACCGCAGAAATATCATGCGTTTAATGAATCTGTATAAGAGCATAAGTCCCTGCCCTTCCGGTTGACCACGCAGGACCCTATCTCAGAAAAAATATATCCGTTAGTCAACGTGGAGAGACAATAAATGTTTGATTCGTGTTTGAATTGTGCCCTGAATTACACACATGATCTATCAATTAAAAGATTCAAGAAAAGATAGTGGCAAACTGTCGAAAGATAAGACTGAAAAACACGTTATGACAAAGACCACAAATCCAAAAGTCACGTATGTGACATAACCGTTTCTCTCAATGACTGAAGCCAAAGAACTTGAATGTGTAGATGTGAAATAAGGTCCAGGAGCCGTTGGTTACCTATCTAGTAACGAACAAGCAATGGACGTTAGCTTAGCATTACAATGCTAACATGTTGGTTATGGAGCTTGTTTCACACAAAACTAAACGTGACTTTACTGTTTTATGACAAAACGTCCCATGTGGCTGAAGGAGAAGGGAGTAACTTAGGGTCTTAATTGGAATGCTTCATTTCTTTAGTATTATTATTATAAATGCATCACCCCAAAAATGCCACATAGCCCATGTAATAAACGTCATTAACTTTACGTGTCATCTTAGAGTGCTAGAGGACGACAGCAGGGCAGACTGACTGCTTTGGGCGGGGCGGATGAGTAAGATGTGAGAAGAGGAGAGGAGTCTGTAAGGGAGCGCTGGATTTATAACACAAGACAAAACGAGAGCATCGTTGCAAAATAGAATGATTGCATTCACAGAGAATCTCACATGGCTCATCTTACATCTCCACGCTGGTGAAGAAAGCTCAGAGCCGGCGGTATTTCTCGAGGAACCTTAGGAAGGCGAAGCTCCCGTGCCGAGTTCTTATTAACCTTTACAGAGTAGGACGGCCCACGACTGCAGAGGTCGGTAGCGGGTGATTAAACTAAAGATAAATCAAAAGCCTAATTGTTTATACTAACAACACATCTTGCACTTGTTTCATAAATGAAACATGAATGAATTTTAATCTGAAAGGAGTCTTTATTGTGAAACAAACACAGTGATAGGAGACAAGATGATCCTTATTCTGTTCTTATATTTGTTGCCTCCATCGGCTTTTGGTTTTGTTTACGTGTGTTTATGTTAATACCAGGTTGAGCTGCTCACCTCTTGCTCCCTGCTGCAGGAGCCTGATAACAGACCTCTCTCCTCTCCTCTCAGACATGGGGAATAAATGCTGCCGAGATTCAGGTGACAAGATGTAAATGAGACATTTACACAAGACAGATCTTACAAACATCTTTCCCCGTATCAGCCACACAGCCACCGCCCGCCTTCATCTCCTCTTGTCTTCTTCTCCTTCTGTCTTTTTCCAGCTGTCACATTTATGCTGCCTGACATAAAAGCTAATAGAATTACCTCAAAGTTGAGCTGCTTTTTTTTTTAAATTAACACAAAATGGGTAAGATGATAAGAAAATGCTCTGTTTATGTTTTGTTCTTGGCCTTAAACATATATTTAAATAGATATTTGAAATCCTCTTTGTGTCATTTTAGTATTTTTTTTATCAACTAGATATCAGATTCTTTTTTTAAAAAAATCTTTGTATAATGTAATGGATTATTTCTAGTAAACATGCACCAATTAAACTTCTTCTCTCCTGATACTAACTCCAGTACCTTACTTAGTTAGAGTATCTTTTAACGCTGAGTTTCAGTCTGATACCTAGGGATGGTTAAATTTTATTGATATTGACACCCTTATTGAGACTGTTTAACGATCCGAATCTTCATCGGTACCACTATCGATACTATTATTTGGTAACGGTTGTTTGGTAAGACCTGCCCCAACCCGCATGAGGAAGCCTGCACGGTGTGAGGAAAATATTCAATGAGATGACTTGTGACTTGCAATAAATAAACATATTGAAGTGTGCATATTAGCTGCCTGGTTGTTTTTCAATTAATTATAGGATTAGAATTTAATATTTTAAATGCAGCTAAACGTTGTTTCTAGAGCAGCAACATCAACAGCAAAGTCACTATATATAAACTCAATAGCTGATGTCATAATAGTGAGTGATGTTTAGAAAGAATGGGTGATCGTGCCTTCATTTATTTTTAGCAGAACTTATGAGTTTTAACTTTGCACAATAATGTTGTTGCACTATTTATCTACATTTTACACTGATGTTTTTAACTTGCTTTTATGATCTTACCTGTAGCACTTTGAGGTTTTTCTTAAATGTAAAGTGCATTAGAAATAAAATGTATTATTATCATTATTGTTATTATTATTAGAATGTGTCAGTCCCTCCTCCTCCTCTCTGCTGTTAATCACTGCCTGCAGGTAACGTTACCTGGTGGAAGGAGGAGCGGCTGGTGTGTATTTTAAGACTAACCCTGTGCTCCAGACAGACATCTTTCTATTTAGCTTGTTTTTAGTATAAGGATGACATACTGAGGACAGAGACGATTAAATTAACCCTTTAAGCTGTCGTCAATTTGAGTAGTATGGAGCTATTTCCCTTCAGCATCTCCACCGCCGTCACACTCTCTGCTGGCCGCTGTGTTTGTGTGTGTAGGAGCCGGCAGAGAGCAGCAGAGGCTGCAGCCTGGTGATAAACGGTCCCGGGCCCGTTTAATACCTCGTTTCGGTGGCATCAATAAAAAAAACAATAGTTTTCTTATCCATCGCGTTTCAAGATAAATCAGATTTTCACTCTCGAGACGTAACGTTACATCATAGGACCCGCCAGTCTTGATAGCAGCATCGATAAACTCGGACCTTATTGATTTTCAGGTTTTAATATTGGAACCGGGTCATTTTATAACTGGGTATCGATCCCCATCCCTTCTGATACCAGTGCTCGCTTATTTAATGATTCAAAATCTGTGTACCGACTGTGTGGATCTCATTTAACAAAAGTGGTTGTCAGCTAAGTAAAAGTTTTTCTAAAGTCTAAAGCCAGGTGCTTACCAGATACCACAGTGGCTCATTTCTGCATGACATAAGGGGCGTTCTAGTGATTTAGCATTGCAGTCTAAAGTCTCATAAATGATGCACCAGGGGCATCCTGAAGCGTGTTCGTGCAAAACAATTTACTGGAGACTGCGACCCGTGCGTATTTCCACCCGTGTAGTGTGGTATGTAGACTCCCTGATCACGTGCTCGATGGGTCTTGGGTACATTCAGACTGTACTTTAATGAGGTCCTGCACCATCTGATGGCCCTCCGATCACCTGAAACATATTTGAATGCCAGGTGTAAACAGCCTAATAGAGCGTTTGAGCTGATTTGAAATGAGACGTCATTTTGCTGCTTCTCTCTACTGGTCAGATTTTTGTTTATTTTTGCAAGACGACGTGGCTGCAGAGAAACTGCAATCAGGCGTAGGCAATCAGACACCGTTTTTCCTTACTTTATGTATTATTATTAATGATCTAATCATCTAAATATGTGTAATTTGATTAAAGAGAGTTCAGAGAAACTGTAGTCTTGGTGATTTTTGCTGTTGTTCCCACTTTCCCAGTCAGAAACTAATAAATGCCGCAGGACAGACCTTTTCATGTATTTTTTGAGTCTGAAGTTACGTAGTTATCAAAACATAATCATGATCCCAGAGGCATCCAGAAACTGAGCGAATCAAAGCAAGTAAACTAAGGGGGGGTGTTGGAGGGTGCGCCTTTTTCCAAGCTCTGTCTGAGGGGAGTCTGGGACTTTGAAAATCCCTGGCCTAAAGTAAAGATCTCAGACTGCAGCTGTGGGCCTGTTGTCTGCTGAGATTGTGTGTGGGTATGGATCTCGTTACCCAAGGTGCCCAGATATTAAATCATACTCAACACACACACACTCCCCTTGCAGCCTTTGTATTGATTTATATTGACCCTCGGTTGTGTGGAGGGCCGGTCATTAAATTAACACACCGACGGAGAAACTGATGACTCCACCAGACCACAACTGTGTGTGTGTGTGTGTGTGTGTGTGTGTTGAGGAAAATAAAAAGGACAAAGAAGTGCTCACCTTAGGTCATTACTTCCACACACATAAAGCTTCACACACACAGTCTCTCTCTTTCTCTGGAGGAGAGTATCGGCAGCAGAATGACTTCCAGACCAGAAAGCTCAGCTCGTTTCTCAACCTTGAAGCTTGTGGGAAAGGCTGTGTTGGGGTCTCTCCTCCTGCACATTCATCTTCCTTATAGGAGTCGGTGCATGTTCGCATGTCTTATCCCATTTATAATGAGCGGGATGAGACCTTTATGTCCTGGATATGTGAAACTGGAGCATGCTGGCCGTGATCTGCTGATATGAAGTGAAAGCAGCGGATCCTGTTTAGGGGTCGGGCTTTAACCAGCACTGGTTAGTGTGTATGGGTCTGTGGGTAGATAAAAGATATTTATTGTTTGGATTATTTAAATCCAGATCCAGGGGTGGTCATGGAACAGTGGGTAAGACGCACGCCTCAGGTGTGAGAGACCCGGGTTCATTTCTAATCTGTGACACTGTGTCCACCAACGTGTCCCTGAGCAAGATTCTTAACCCCTAGTTGCTCCAGAGGCGTGCGACCTCTGACCTAAAAAAAACTGTGTCTGAGTTGTTTTTTTCAGAACATGCTGTTGTGTAAGGTAAAATAAACAATTATAAAATTAAATAAAATAACATAAACAAGGTCCAATAAATTCTTTAAGGTCCCTGTTCAGCTCTTCATCAAACATAGACAGCTTTTCATAATACCGAGACTGCACTTTTAAGAGTTTTTAATGATCTTTTAATAACTAAGAGTCTGATCGTGGTGACTCTGCTATTCTTGTACTTTTAGACCTTACTGCTGCTTTTGACACATTGGTGACGCCACTCTCATCTCTCGCCTTGAGCACTGTGTGTGCATCTGAGACACCGCCCTGCAGTGGTTCAGATCGTATTTATCTGAGTGATGTTTTTCTGTAAAACGTGGTGACTTTACATCATCTACCACTCACCTTCTCTGTGGAGTTCCTCAGGGGTCAGTTCTTGGACCACTACTGTTCTCCTTATACCTTTTCCCTCTCAAACATTTTTAAACATTTTTTAAAAACATGCTACTTCCTACCACTTTTATGCGGACGACTCGCAAATCTACTTGCCCCTGAGAAGAAATGCAAACAGTTCCCTGACTCCTCTACTTGAATGCCTCAAGGATATTAAGGCCTGTATGACTTTTAATTTTTTAAATTTAAACAAAGACAAATATGAGGTCATTGTGTTTGGACCCAGCTGGGTTTGTGACTCCACTCCCGTAAACCTTGGTTCCCTGCAGCAATACGTAAAGCCAGTAGTCACCAATTTAGACATCAAAATCAACAGAGATTTTAAACTTGACAAGCAGATAAACACTGTGGTTAAAACCAGTTTTTATCATTTGAGGCTGTTGTCTCTGTTTTAATTTAACTTGCCTTTTCTGTCTGATCCACTGAAGAAGCAGGTCCAAATAATCTCCACATCTTGTTGTGTCAACAATTAAAGCCTTCTCTTAGTTTGTCAGTGGAAAGCTTTTAAAATGAAGCAGCAGGAAATGTTTTCATCAGCAGTAACTTAACACGTCTCCGACACGGCTGAAAGCGACCAGGAGACGGTAAAATAAGGCTGACGTCTGAAAGGATCAGAAATTAGATCACAGCATCTAATTTTCAAGTCCTGGCCCAATTACCACCACAATTTATAGACTGTATCCACCGATCAGCCAAAAAATTATGACCACCCGGTGGTCATAATGTAGGTCTCCCTTTTGCCGCCAAAACAGCCCTGAACAGTTGAGGCATGCGCTGTGTGTGTTCTGCTGCCTTTCTGCCAGCTGTTTCAGCAGCTTGTCTGTCGGATAGCTTTGGTTCAGGGCTTTTCCTTCCTTGGACCCCTTTTAAATGTTACTGACCTCTGCAGACCGTGCTGGAGATGCTCTCACCCAGTCGTCGCTTGTCACAGTCGCTCAAACCCTCATGCTTGCCCATTATTCCTGATTCTGACATCTTAACTATGAGGACACAATGTTCACCTGCTGCCTAATATATCCCACCCACTGACAGATGCCATGGTAAAGAGATAATCCGTGTTATTCACTTCACCCGTCAGTGTTCACAATGTTATGGCTCATAGGTGTATAATGACAGCAAGGTCGGGCATAGCTTAAACATTTTAATATCTGTGCCAGTGTGATAGCTGAGTTGGCTGGTTTAGCCTTTTCCTTGTGCAAATATGGTTACTGTTAATGTGTTTCGACCCGGTGTTTTTCCGCCATGCAATGCTACTGACTTCCCCACCCAATCCGTCACTGCTTCACACTGAAGACATCTTTAAAAATAACCATAATATATAGATTCATGTTTTTAAAAAGGCTCTAAAACAGCCGCTCACCGTAGTTTTTATCCAACAAAAAGGAGGAAAAAGTGTATTTATTAGGGACTATTTTCAGCGGTGGATGAATCCACATGTGGTGCTGTAGTGAGTATTTGGGGCAGCAGGACGGTGTGTGTGTGTGTGTGTGGTGCTGAGTCAGAATAAACTACAGTGTGTGTTCATGTTGATGAGGAACATGTCAGCCAGTGCAGCAGTGAGGCTCACTGATGTGTTTTTAATAGTTTGTGGGGAACAATAGAGCTCTATGCCTCAGAGGAGGAAGAGACATCAGGCTTTTTATCAGCGAAATCATTGTTTTGCTCCTTTCATGGGATTTGATGGCAGCAAGAAAACCTGATCAATAAATAAAAACATTAAGAAATTGATGCCATTTATTGATACTTGGGAGATTTGTTGCAACCACACTTCTCTCTGTACTCAGAGAAAGGTTTTTGATAGCCAACCTTAAAAGACATAATACACAATACATCACACACACATCAAACAGGGGTGGCAGTCAGTGGGGACTTTGCTTTGGAACCGGTGGATCGCCGGTTCGAATCCAGCACAGACCCCTGCTGAAGGTCCCCTTGAGCAAGACCCTGAACCTCTACTTGCTCCCCGGGTGCTGCACAATGGCTGCGACAGCTCCTAATTAGGATGGGTTAAATGCAGAGAAGGGTTTTCCCCTCCGGATCAATAAAGAAGAAAGTAAAAAATACTAAACTGCGTGTTACAGTGTGGTGAACATTTTTGTACTGTTCACAGCACACAGACTGTGTTTACATGCTACTTTACTTTATCTTTAACCTGATTATCTCAGTTCTGTCGAGCCCGTCCTGTCAACACATTTAAAGTCATTATCTTAATAACTTTAAGGTGTCGACATGTTTGGACGATTGTACCCAGCTTCTGTTTATAAGGATGAGTACACGCTCAGGTCAAAGGTCACATTGCACAGTGACGCAGACAGAAGCGGCACAGTTCTGCTTTCACATTTCAAATCTCTCTGAATGAATCCCTGAACAACAGCGGAGGCTTTTTTTAGAGTGTGTGTTTGGATCTTTTCCTCGGGGCCAGAAGAGTGTTTGTAAGTTATCACAACAGTCAGTCTCTGTATGTGTTAAACAATGTAGGAGTTATTTATTCTTTACAGAAACAAGCCAGACTTTTTTCTTTTTCTTCTGTGCATCTTTGTTCCATTATTTGACACATCAACTTTGTGTTGGAACGTTTAATCTGTTGTTTGTTTGTTTTTCTCACTGCAGGCTGTTTATCACGGCAAAAAATAAACTTGATAATGATGAAAAACACCCGATCACTATGTTTGCTAAAATAGTATGAATCATGACTCACTTTGGTGGCAGAAACACATCTAATCCAATCCAACTTTATTTATAAAGTCAACCAGATGCGACCATGAAATTGCAACACAGAACTCTCAAACTGGGTTTAAAGCCAAGGAGTAAATGTGAGTTTTCAGTCCTTATTTAAAAACTGGAGCCTGACATGAAGAGACACTTCATTCCACAGTCTCTGGGCTGCGACTGAGAAAGCTCGATCCCACCAGGGAGTCAGCGGACCTTAATGATCTTGAAGGAGCGTACGGTTTGAATAGATCAGCGGTATGAGCTGGAGCTAGCCCATGACGGGCTTTAAAACAAAACAATAGAGTCTTAAAATCAATCCTAAAATGAACTGGGAGCCAGTGAAGGGAGGCAAAGAACAGGGTTGATGTGGTCTTGCTTACGAGTTCAAGTAAGAAGGCGAGCGGCAGCATTTTAGTCGAGAGGGGGAGTCCTGGCTAACACCTACATGTAATGCATTACAATAATCACGGCGGGTTTTGATGAATGCATGTGTAAGCCTCTGAAAATCAGTCAAGGATAAAAAAAGGGCTTTAGCTTTGAAAGAAACCTAAGTTGAAAGAAATCAGCTTTTACAACATATTTTTCTGTTTCTCCAGTTTAAAATCACTGTTAATTTTAACGCCAAGGTTTGTTACATCAGACTTGAAGGTTCAATGTGGGTAAGTTTTAGTGGTGTCTGGGCATTCGCGTGCTCCTCGGTCGGTCCCAATTCCTGAGTTGTGAAGTCGTTCTTTTGACTTCACTGTGCGTTTGTGTGCTCTTCAGTCAGAATGTGGAATCAACATGGACGCTGCTACAAAGATGTGTTGGATTAACATCATCAGAGCGTAACAAGAACACGCGGCGTCTAGTTCAATCTACATGGACAGCAAACTAACCGTTATAAACATATTACAAAATACATGTTTGCAACATATGTATTCGCAAAACGTTTATTTTGCACGAATCAAAATTCTATATACACCTTATCTCCTTTTTGTAATAAAGATTTAAGGAGGGGAGAAAAATCTGATTCTTCCGACAACACATGAACGCACCATCAGCATCATTCTTTTCTACTGCTGCTACTATTTCTTCTTGTTCTTCTTTGTACATGCCGTTTGGGCCACAATAGAAACAAGACAGCGCTACATGGTGACTTCCACGTAGGAGGACCTGCAGTGTGTGTAGATAGAAATGGCTCTTTCTAAGGTAATAAACACATAACTGTTCATTATGTAAGGTCTTTATACACCACTGAAAACATTCAATATGAGAGGAAGCGCCACAAGAGATCACAACCTGAGTTTTGCTCTTGTTAAAATTGAATTGAATTTAATGCCATCCAGACTGTCTTCAAATAATCTATTTAAGCAGCTACCATTTGATTTCTGAATCGTCTGTGTAAAAATGGAAACATACAACATGATTATCATCATCCACATTTAAGTTGATAGAGCTTTTATCGGCGGGTAGAGGGGTTTGATTAACCTCAAACTTACAAGTTGTACCGTTCATCGATGTCAGCGTGTGTGTGTGTGTCCCTGTCTGGTAAAATAAGAGTTAAAAATAGCAGATGATTGACTTTCACTCATTGAACTGGCTTCCTGTCCCCTCCCACAGCAGATGGTTGTCACTGCAATAAAATAACTGTCCAATGGGCAGAGAGACAGACAGACAGACAGACAGACAGGTAGAGGGAGAGACAGTGAAACAGCTTTGAGATAAGACAGAGACAGAGTGAGGAGTGGAGCTGTGATACAGTTAATCTGTGTGAGTGTGCATCAGGATATTAGATCACATCTCAGCAGGACGAATCTTATCAGATCCCAACATGCAAACATGAGCTCCACTGCTAACTTCCTTCCCCTCAGGAGTGTGTGTGTGTGTGTGTACATTGTGTAACATCCTGTTGAGACTCAAATGTCCTCACAAGGACAGAGAGATGTACAGGGTGGTGACATTTTAGTCAGGATGCCCTGGAGGGGTCATTTTAAGGTCAGAGGCGAAGGAGGCCTTAATGCTGCATTCAGGACACGTGGGATAATAGTGAGAATGAACTGCTCGTGTGACGTAAATGTCACCCTGTAAGCTTATAAACGCGACAGAAAGTAGGATACAGTTGGTAGATAGTTAAATATCGTGTTGTTGTTCGCTCTATATGATAATATTTGTCATTTTCCAGTATTGCTTACTCCAACTTTAAACTTATAATACCGGGCTTCTAGTTAGGGGTGGGAACCTCTAAAGACCTCACAATTCAGATTCCATAAATGGCTACGATGCGATCATAAAACGACCGTTGATGCATACAATATTTGTCTTCGGATTTGTAATAATCTACAATTAAAATGAACAGATGGCTATAATTCCTACTGTACGAGTTAAAGGAGACTTTTCCAGCTTTTCCAGTCCTATGTTGTAGTCCTGTGACTCCTGTATGGCAGCTTTGCATGATTCAAAGTTTAAAACATTTTTTTTTCATATACTGATTCTTCATGTAGGCCTTTATTTCAGCCTCTGTCTGAAACAAAACTGTCTCTTTAAGCCCCACCTCTCAAAGCCCACTGTCTTCTGATTGGCCAAGACCTGAAGCATTTTAGCAGGCTGTTGTTGTTGCTGGGCAGAACAGGCAGACTGAGGTGTGTTATGGTGCTTTCACACCAAACGTTTGGGGCGGTGAGTTTACATACAAAGTCAATGCAAAGACGCGTAGAGCCGCGATTTCCAGTCGGGCGGCGCGAAGCGACGCAAAGTGGGCGGGGCCGGCGACGCAAAGGCAACGCAATGGAAATCGCGTGAGTTGAAAATTTTCAACTCAAGCGAAAAAGACGTGTGACGCTTAGACGCGATAGCCTATCAGTGTTGAGATTGTCCATACGTCACCGAGGCTTCAGAGCGTTGTGTGCAGAGGGCCGGGCAGA
>JAPMOB010227839.1:0-18562 GCA_029875015.1 Lepomis gibbosus
TTTTGATGGGGGGCGGTAAGGGATCTGGATAGTGGATAGGGGGGCGCTGGCCCAAAAAAGGTTGAGAACCACTGACCTAGCTGGTATAGGTTTTCATTAATAACAATTTAAACATATTCTATATGTCATTACTGTTAAAAAGTTAGTCTGAAAAAAATTTAGATGAAAATATATACAGTATACAAAGACATAGTGATTATTATAAAGTGGAAATTAGCTACTGCCTTACTAAACATAGTCATGATCATTTTCAATCAAATCAAAATCACTGCTTATAGTTAGCTGGAAATTCCTTCCCAGTAGCCTTAATCTGCAGTCAGAGTGCATATTTGTGTCAGAAACATTACTTCTCCTGTTCCTATCTTCCTTTAGAATAAAGCAGTTGGATACAGTTGAACTCATCAAAGCCGCACAACAACCAATCACAAATCATGATTTCAATGACAGAGCAACACTTAGCCAATCAGAGCACAATATAGATCTATTCTATCTACCAATCAGGAACTCGGGTAAAGAACAGTGAAAGAGACCAATGAGAAAACAGATGTGCGACATCAGGCCATTTGGAACCATAAAGATTTTTGTCTGAGAACGAGTCACAAAACCTTGAAAGTGCCTTTACAGAAATGTGCAAAGCATCTCGAGGGTTGCAGGGGTAGCACTCAGAAACTCCATCCCTCTTTCTTTTCCCTTCTTCTGAACTAGCCATTACTAATCCTGACAAAAAGGTGCTTACTGCTGTGTGGCAGATTTGGGAACAGTGCTGTAAGATAATATTTACATCACAACCAGGCTCTAAGCAACCGAGAGAGCCAGAGCACCGACTGTGCTGCCAGCCATGGGGCAGGTAGTTACTGAAAGACTGTCCAGTTGGATCATGGGCCAACTGTAAAAAAATAAATAAAATAAAATAAAAAATCTGGCCAGTGATTCAGTAAAGCTGCCCCCTACATTAATGGGTGCTCCCAAAATGTCCTTCAGTAAGACACATATACCCCAAACTCCTATGATGTATATGATTATGGTTGTACAAGGTAGCTTACATGTTGTAATGTATATAGCTCTGAAGCTGGGCACAGGTAAATAAGAAGGATAAGAAAAAGTATCCTGAGCTGTCTACATTAACCAGAACTATATATCTTCTCTGACTGCCCGAACCTCTCCAACTTGTTCCAAGGATAGATCCACAAGTTAGCAACTAAATCTACACCAACATGATGTGGGTGTGTATGGATGTGCCTTCGCAAGTGTGTGTGTGTGCGCACCCACATGTGTGTTTCTCTACACAGCAACCATTTATCAGAATGAGTGGGGGGGCGGGTAGGTGATGAATGTCTTCCAGAGCAAAGAGGAAAAAAGGAACAGAGACCCTATCCAACTCTTTCACTCAATAGAATGAAGTCTACAATACATCCCTCTGTGTACTGAGAAGGACAGAGTTCCAATTCAACCTACAGTACCTTACCTAAGGAAAAAAACTCTACAATGAAAAAGAGGGAAGAGGTCTGTTTTCATTTAGAACACTCCCCGATATGACAGCCACAATGGAAAGAGTATGGCTTTAGAGCGCCGTAGCCTATAGGTAACAGCCAGACTGGCAGTGATCCTGGCGACGGTTGTCTCGTTACTTGTCTTCATTTCTTAGTTTGATTTGTGGTGTCAAGCTGTCACAGAGCAGACTGGCATCGCAGCACTCGCTGTCTCTCTTTGCTCTCCTCAATCTTTCTTCTTTCCCCATTCCACTCTCTGCCTGTCGCACGCTTCTTCTGGATAGTGTCTCTTCCTGCTCTGTTTCTTGCTGTCTCTCGCCCCATTTTCTGTCTGGTCACTCATTCCCCCCCTCCACTTGCTAGCCCCTTACGCTCTGCCTACCTTTTCTCTCCCTGTGTTTCTGTGTTCCCCTGTTCCTCTCTGGCAGAGGAAGTTGGACCAGTCTGGTCCTAATGAACCCCTGCAGGCTCCCAAAAACCCCCACTCTGATTTCCTTAAGTGACTCTGGCAGGGTCTTAAAGGAGCCCTCGGTTGCTCCAAGACGCATTCAATAAAAATGTCAGATGAAAAGATTAGAAACTCCTTTTTACTCACGATTTGATTCGGTTCAGCATCGCATCAGTGTAGCCCAGATATCACTTGGTCAAACAGCAGAATGAGAATGTAGGAAAATAACATATCAATCTGTCATTTTTCACAGGACAGATTTATCCTGATCTGATCATCCAATTAAACATACAAAGATCAGAGGGTTAGCTGCAAACCATAAACATACTCTATACAGGACATGTAAGTCTTTTATTCTCTGCACCTGGAGGTGTGTGACTGAGACACATAAGTAACCCACTGGCAGGTTACTTACTGGCAGGTGTTTATGAAGGCAGTTGAAATAAGCTTGTGGTGGTGGTTGAAAAAAAATTTCAGCTAGCCATTTGGTTTGAATAGTCTGTGAACTACAAGCCTACTGATCTATATAGCAGCTCCTAAAGTACAAACAGAGGGGTAGAAGTGCAGCTAGGACATTTTACATGCCTTATTCGATTTGCTATAGTTTATTAATTTCCAAGTGCGAAACTGAATTTACCCTCCTTTGTATGCAGGGTCAGTCTCATAATGTTTGGCCCCTCTGGAAGTCTATTGGTAGTCTATTAACACTATTATTAACATAGCCATAGGACATACTGCACACCTAGAGAGAATAAACTCCATCTCAGTTCATACTATGACATTCTAACTCTGTCTATCAATTCATTGATATCATTTTGATTATGAATACACCCCGCAAGAAAACAAATGCTTACAATGATTATATAACTCAGTCATTGTTGAAAATGTAGTGGGCATCAAACTGTGCACCCTTAGCCTCCGCTGTGTCACACCGACCCTAATAACATAGCAATAGAGACGGATCAACAACAATCAGCTGCTTTCTTTCCACAACAAATTGCTTCCCCCCATCGACATCTATTCTGTGTCTGGAATACTCGTCAAACAAGCACACGAGCTGCTTGTGATTAATCGGTTCAGAAAAACGACCCCCTCTTATTATTCCTGGCAGAGTGTAAACAACCACTGCTTTGACAAGCCTCCCGTTCTGCCCCGCACACTCAAGGGTATCGGCACAGTTCAACCGCTGTCAAAATGGAGTGTTTGTTGCTGCACAATGGTGGAATGAGTAAGGGAGGCAAAGAGGGAGAGCATGAGTAGTAGAGCGACAGAAAGACAGACAGCTGGCCGCCATGTTAAGTCGCTCTCTTGTTTCAGCCGTCTTATCAATCACTGTTTTGTTCGTTTTGTGGCGTTTTTAGTGGTCCTGTTGGACACAGGAAACTCTAGCTGAGCATGCTGAGCTGCTGGTAAAGGTCCTGGGAGTGAGTGGGCCAACGCTTAGCTTAGCCACCATTCAGCCTGACCTGCCTGACTGGCTGGCTGGCAGTGTGCAAGGAGAGGTTTTTTGTTTTTTATGGGAATTTTTTTAAGACGCAGAGATACAATCAGACAAAAGGGGCACAAGAAAGGTAAGAGGGACATAGTTATACAACCACACACACAATCCTAATTCCCACCTAGGTACTAACAAACATGCATGAATATATAAACAAAATACACCTAAGGTCATAAATATGCAGGAAGACATATATTAATTTACAGTCTCTTCCAAACTCAACCACACACTCTACAGTTCCATATGTCACTCATAAGCGTGCAATATATATCTCCCCTCTCGATCACATGCATGCACACAAACACAGAGACGCACACACAGTCACTTGTGTTGCCATACGTGCCTGATGATAAATGACTAAATGTTGGGGTGTATATTCAAGTGCCCCACATATGAGGCCTGTGCGCTCCTAATTTGATACTTATTCCATGAAATAGTCATGTTGGGGGAAAATGGATGTGGATACAGACAGACAGTCCCATACATCATTCTAATTATTCTTTAATAAACCTCTTATAAGCCAAAGAGCAGCTCATAGGTAACTACTGCCACCTAGGGTTCACAGGAAGAAAGACGCCCCCTCAGAGCTGAGGACGATATCCATGGACATTTAAATAAGAATTAATCCCGCTAAGTGGCAAAAATTAATCAAAGGCAAAAGGAAAATTAAAGGTGGAAGGGTGCAAGAGAGACTCTGGATGAAAACTGAGTATATTAAACTGTATGTATTTTTCACCCTAGAAAATTCAATCATGAAGGGATGAAAATTATTTGGAGAGCACAGGTAGCAAGTAAATCCGTCCATAATGACCCTGTATACACAATAATGTTCAACCCGGCTGTTGTACCAGTTAGAAAACACAAATTTCCTGAGGAAATAGCTGAAGGGCAGCCTAACCTTTAAATCCTTCTTCTAAAACTATGAAAACAGCTACACTGTAAATGGCTACTCTTTAGACTTTTATGAAAAGCTATAAGTACATTTTCATCTCATTTTGCACAGATGAAATAGTCAAAAGTGTAAGGAACTATTTATTCCACACAGGAAATTAACTGTAATTTCAGCAGTTGTAATCCATTTGCAATATACATTTGTGTGTGCTGGGGGTTTGGAGGAGTAAATGTGTGTACACTAATATATATTTGTGTGTGTCATTCAAAGTCACACATACACACACACACACACACACACACACACATATATATACACATATATATATAATACACTTGCACTCAAAAGAAAAGGAAGTCTGGATTATGTTGGCTCTGAGGGGTGGACAGGCAAACCAAACTCATCTTGAAACAATCGGGGACAGAACAGGAAAGGAAAGTTGCAGGAAAGGGTGAAGGGAGGGGTGAAGAATCACCGCCCTTAGGGGAGCAGTCTAGCTGCAGTCTGTTGGTCTGTTGTCGTTATGCCCATTCACACACACACACATACACACAAACACACTGAGACACAAACAGAACCATGCCACAGTTGACCTAACCATGCCCGCCTCATTAGCTGCCAATCACTCTGCACAACACGTCCGACAGGGGGGGCAGGAGGGGTGAAGAGATGGATGAGGAGATGGTAGTTAAGTTGCAGCCATCAATAATCAAGCTGCCTGTGTGCGTTGGCATTTTAATGTTGAACAGTTACACATAAAACATAGTGAAATTTGGCAAACACAGTTTCCTCCACCACTCTTTATCCTGTTATTTACTGAACTGGTCTGTGTGTTTTAAACAGGATTCCTCACTGCCTCTCCGACTGGAAAAAAGACGGGCTCTGGGCTCGAGTTGGTTTGGTAGGCAGATCAGAATGGCCAGCCACACACACACACACACACACACTACAGAGGACTATTCCCACAGGAACAAAAACCAAACATCCAGATACATACACACACACACACACACACACAGGGAATAGACACATTCACAAGAAACACAGAAACACCCTCAGTTGCATGCAGTGGCTTTCATAGAGCATATGTGTGTTTCTAGTTCAGGCAAACACACATACGGTACTCTAACTCTAACCCTACAGTATGCAACCATTGAAACGCCACACGCAGCACAAATCAAATTCAGAATCACACATCACAGACACATTAATTTACACACACACACAGACACGGACCCTCACACACTGACTGTGGCCCTAACAAGCAGGCTGACCAGCCTTTGAGCTGCCTCGAGCCTGACACTCGAGAGCTAGCTTTGCACGGACCAGGCAGGTTCTAATTATTCATGCTCACTACAAACACTTGTTTCTTTTTATTTAAAGCTGACCAGCTGGAGCTTCTTTTTTTTCAGCCAGAGCCTATAATGAGGCTAGGCCTCAATCCACCCGTCCTTGTTGTGGGGTTTAAGGAGACCAATCAGGACCTCATGAGAACGATAAATTGTGCCCTTTTTCGGGTTCTGTTTCAGAGATAAGGGTTGAGTGTTTAAAGGAATATTTTTTTATAGTCCTCTTGTCCTCATCCATCACCCACCAAACCTCTGGTAATATTTTTTCCATTTTCCTCACTCCGTTTGACAATATTTGTCATGCTGGCTTACAGCACATGGACCCTAGATAAACTTGAGCGAGAAGGGGGTGCAGGGGTGATAATGCTGTCCCACTGCTATATTTTGCCATTGAGTAAATGCACTCCTCATGACTCACAGTGGATTTGGAGATATCTGCAGTTCCCTTTGACCCATGCACCCCAATTTTAAGACACAACCTGCAAGCAGAATTTACGAGTAGAGCCTGTGTCATGCGCCGATTCCTGAGCTAAAGCACATGTATGTGCATTTTTGCATCGACTATGTTTTCCTTTGCATTTTTCTTTTGATTTTTTTCTATTGCCTTCAAAAGACAAAGAACACAGTCAAAGCCTTGACTGTGGTTTGTATTGCCTTGGCAATGACAATACAAACCACAGTCTAAGTAGACTGTGCATGCGCGTGTGTGTGTAGAAGATCACGGCTCAATGAAACGCCTTTCCTCTACGAGACATAGATGCTGTCTGGGCTGGTTTAATGAAAGTGAACGTCTCGGGTTACGCCATTTGAGCAAGTGTGTGTGTATGTGTGTGTGCCTATGTAGTGCTGATGTTTTGAATGTCAATAGGAGGTAAAACTTGTGTTGAAAACCCTGTTGAATTAAGATAAGGATCACACAAAAGCCTGTCTCACTCGTTTTACCTTCTCTTCTCCCCTTTCTATGCTTGCTATGAGCACAATGCCCTAGTTGATGCCTGGTCTTGGTTTGAGAAGCATCACTCTTTCCCTCTCTATTTTCACTCCTGTGGCAAGCTATTTACCAGGTGTGCGGTGGTCTGTGGTTTGTTCCTCTTGAGTATCTGTATTCGTTATCAGTATATATGCAATGATTTCTCTTTGTGCTTGTCGGCTTACAAAGAGCTGGTGTGTTGTATCCTGGAAAGAGGTTTTCTTGCAATAGCAAGATAAAGGCGAACATGTCCTCTAATCACGGGAGTTTGGAGTTGCACTATTTTGAATACCCTTTGCAAAAAAAACCAGAAAGAAACAGTGGCTATTTTCTGGAGGTGTAATAGGAGGATGTGAGGGGCAATCATGTTCCTTTTCCTTCCCCAGTCTCCTACACACACTCTAAAAAAGGCAGACAAAAATACAAATAGAAAGGGCAGGACTAATGTCATTTGACAGTTTCTTATATATGATACCATCCAGCTTTCAGGTATCTGACTGGCTTTTAGTTTACACAGGTTGAACTTTCATTTCCTGGCTATGAGTTTGCTTGTCCAACAACTAACTTTGACGTTTAAAGAGTAAGAAAGGAAGACATTGTCGGAACAGCAGTCTGGGTAAAGCCCCAACGAGGCATGGCACGTGTAATTCACAGTGACACCAATAAAGAAACCTGAGAGGCAAAGTCCACAAATTCAAAACAAACCTGTAAGACCTAGATTGTGTTTCAATTCCTGATACAATTTTTACTGTTTTGGGACTCAGGTGGGTGACAAAAATATAAAATGGTGAAATGGGGTGAAATAGATTTAATTTAGCACAAAATGTAACAAAGTGATCTGCTGAAAAATTAAATTTGGACCTGAGGGCTTGCTGTAGGGTACCGTTTGTGGCAACCAGCCTATGGGCCCGGCTGAGTGTTGCATCCCTGCTGAATAGGAATGAACGTCGACAGGCTAAAAAGTGGTAATAAAGTTATTTTCCGGCTTGACAGCGTACGCAGTGAGGATTTGAAAAGGGGTCTCCATGCTTGCAACTATGCCCTGACTAATCAGTTGAATTTTGGAAATAAATTATTGTTGCTGTAAATGTTAAGTGAAAGAGAAGCAGGGTTGTGTGTGTGTGTGTGTGTGTGTGTGTGTGTGTGTGATCTTAATTGATGAGAGTTATAGAGAGCTGCTAGTAGCACAGGGGGGATCATTACTGCTGGAGTGGAACAACTGCATTCACGGCTGTTTGCCATGTTTCATACACATTTACACACACACACACACACAATGCACACATACTGTCACAGTGCACCAGCAGTCAAAAGGAACACCTCTTGCTCTCTCTCTCTTGTACATGCTTTGTCACATAGTACAACTGCTCAACCACACAAAAAGAGTCAGGTAGGGTAATTATAACACCCTAATTCCACAATGACTTTTTTACACCAACCATCAAATGTCCCGCTTTTTACTTTTTTTTATCCAAATCAGAGGCTTTTGGAAATCGCAAGATTTATTTTTGGGTTGGCATGATGGGGGAAAAACAAACAATTATCCCAGAGGCATTTCCCATCCTTGAGTCAATTTGTGGGAAGGGGGGGGGTTGCGCAGCCACTTTGGGTTAAAGGATTTAGGTCACGCTTTAACTGACTGGCTGACATCAGAACGGTGAGACAGAAATCCTGGAGTGGAATCTGAACCTGAATCCATCTCTCGAATGACTGACACTGAGAGAATGAGGGGCGGGTGTCTTACTAGTCAGCCTGCCATCCTGACGTATATTTTCATACTCTTTGTGTGTGTGTGAGGATGAAGCGTCTTTGTCTTCTCTTGTATGCTGCTGTGTATGCAGGCATTTCTTTTTGTATGTGTGGGTGTGAATGAACGCACGCATGCATGTAATTGTGTGTGCATGTCGGTGGTTGTGTACGTTCCTTTCATTTTACATCTTCTTGTGTTTGGAGGTGAATGAATACATACTTGAGACTGTGTGTGTGCCAGGGACGAGAGTGTGTAAGCAAAATCAGTGTGTGTTTATGCTTTCTGTCAGTGTGGGACAACGTCTTCCTTTCTCCCGCTGATGCCACATTACTTCAGTTTAGGAGCCGCTGTCACTTTAGCAGCGGCATAGACAGGAGAGACTCCACAGACTGCAGCTCTCCTTTTTCTGACTGACAAACACACACATGCATTGCACACCCTCAAATAAAATTTCACAAAATTCACAAAAGTAAATGTCTTACTCCACTTTCATAGTTTTTGTCATGTTTTAAAAAACATTATTATGATTTACATAATATACTGCATAAAAATAAAAACTTAAAATGGATACGAATTGAAAAATCCTAAATTTATATATAAAACAGTCCCATTTAATTAAAAATAATTACATTTCAGTTAAAATGCAGATTTTGCCAGCAATGGCAAGTAGAAATTACCAGGAAAAAGTAAGAAACACGCTCAGTCTCTCACACACACACCACACAAATACAAGCGCACACACTACCTCCAGTAGCCAGGGTTTAAGTTTGCGGTCCAGGATGATGTCAAAGCCCAGGACCTCAAAGCAGACGCTGTCGCTCCCTGGTGGCTGGCCGGGGCGACACATGCGATAGGCATGCAGCACATGGGGCTCAGCCACTATTAATGTCTTCACCACCAGCTCCTGGCAGAGAGAGAGAGAGAGAGAGAGAGAGAGAGAATCACCAAACTAACAAATCTTATTCAGTTTAATTCATCCTAAAAAAAGCCATAGGCTGCATTTTTTTATAGTAACTGATCAAAGGTCTAAAACTGAAAATGGTGCAATTAGTAGTACCTCTTTAATGGCAGGTTGCAATTGCAGACAAATTCTAGATTTAGGTTTAGACTAAACTTTGACAAATGTGTACTTATGACACATGCTTGACATGTAACCTGCAGAACTGTTTTAAAGAGGTAGCATTACAATCCACACTGATCCTCAATTCTCCTGTGTCAGTTTAAAATCTGAGGAGAAAGTGTGACTGGCACAGAACCTTTTGAATCCCACTCACACACAAACCTTCGCCAATGTTGGTGGTGGTCCATCTGTGTGGGTAGTGGCCCCCACCCTGTGTTATGTGTGTGTTTGCACGTATGTTTGCTGGCTGCTACCTGCCTGCTTACTCCCACTGTGCAACTGGGGTAAACAAAGCTTCCCCTCACCAGTCAAACCCCACGCTGGCCTGCCATTTGCCCAGTCCAGTCTGACTGCTGGGTGCAGGAGATGGGTATGGTGGTCTGGCTCTGCACTGATAAGGCAGCAGACCCCCTCCCTTTTCTATCTGTCTGTCGCTCACACACCTGCATCCATCTGCCCATCCATCCACGCGCCTGACCCACAGGCTGCCCAGCACAAACACCTGCTCCCACTACCACTGTTTATGCCCGAAGTCCCCAGTACTGGCTGGTGTGTCTTTGTCCCTGCCCCGATCACCTCCCTCCTTATTCTGAGCCCCCAGCAATGGCCACTGCCTAGCACTGTGCATGTGTGCCTGTTTAGTTAGTTTTGGGCTTAAATGGTTTTATAAGCCTCTTTGATTTTTTTGATTTTTTTAATATATGTATAACTATTTTATGTGTGCATGTATTATTCATTTCATATCTGTTTGAATAGTCACGCCTCTTTCTACAGTAGACAGTAGGAGGTCCAGCTGGTAAAAGGTTTTCTCCTAACCATATGTTCCTTGGTTCACAGTATTGACAGTATGGTAAAACTGAAAAAGATATTTAAACTACAGGCAAAATAAAGTGAAAGTTATCCTCAATTTAAGTAGAGGTAAAACCAGCTATGTCAAACTCTTTTTTTAAAACATTTCAAAGGCATTAACTGGTTGAAATATTCATTTATGTCATTCACTTACATATAGTGATATATTAATATGTAAATGCACAAGAACTCACATTTTAAATCTATGTCAATTGTAGTGCAAAGATGATCTTTTGCTGCACAAAGCTGCGCAAAGCTTCCCCTCACAAGTAAAGCCACACGCAGTGCTGCTGGTTTGCAGTTTGCCCAGTCCACTCTGACTGTTGAGTGCGGGAGAGGCAAAACTAGCCCATTTGTAGTCAGGCACTGCTCTCAAAATCACACCTACATAAAAAAGCTATAGCTTTGCTGGTTAAACCTTGGACACTCGGCCCCATACAGCACATCAATAATACCTCAATATGAAAGACATATCGCATAAAAAACTACATGATATTCTTAACCCCCACAGACAATCTTTTGGCAAACAAACTCTCTAACTCTCTGACCGTGACCGTTCGCGGGAAGAGTCAGGGCAGCCTGCTAGGTCTGTATGGGAACAAAATGTAAAAGCAGAGAAAAGGAGAGAGGAGAGTGAGCGGAGAGCATAAATACAGAGTTGAAACAAAACACAGTGTGTGAGTGCGAACAGACAGCACTAACACCAAAGTGGTGCAACTTCTGAAGAAAGAGCAGAGAAAAAATGGCGAGAGAGCAAGAGAAGAGGAAGACGGTCTGGCTGAGTCAGAGGGTGACACACAGAGGTGTGTCACTGAGGGACAGGAACGATTAGAGAAAAAGAAACAAGTGAAGAAGAGAGGACTTGAACGCCTTGACAAAATGGAGCACATGGAAAGATTACACAAAATGGATAAGAGAGGACTACAAAGAAAAGGAAGAAATTATCTAAACAATAGAGATGGCAACTATGGCGCTTTGAAAGGAGACAGTTCTTATGGCTCATGTTCCTTTCCGAGAGCCGGCTCTCTTGGCTCCCAAACAGCTCTTCATTTAGTACAACTTCTGCTGGTCACTGCCTAAGAAAGATTCTTATTTGTTGCAAGAAATAAATATGTAAATAATAAATATAATATAAGGATTACTCTGCTGCTACAGTAGTCTCAAATGCCACTTTGTTTGAAATGAGCATAAAGAAAAGTGAAAGAACAAATAAAAGACTGCCTTGAGGGGAGTATAATAACCAATGGGATTTGGTTGTGAGGTTGAATGCTGGTAGCATGAGAACAGACAGTAAAGGTACTGAGGGACCATACAACCAAAATTACTACGGACAGAGGAACAAAAAGCCAAGGTGAAGAAGAATGAAACAGAGCAGAGCATAAACAGAACCAGGGCTAAGAAATGGGTAGAAAAGAAAGGAGTAACTATGATTGGGTATACATCAGGATGGATGGGTTTTAAAGAATAAATGAATCAGATACAGGTGGTAAAAGAATCTTCCAAACAGACTTTGATGAAAGAAAAGGAACAAGGTAAAGGTGTTTGGATGAGCTGAGAGGAGTGCCAGCTAGAGCTCACCCTCCAGGAATGATGTTTTCACTGAGCTCTTCCTTGAGTTAAACAAAGCTCTGAAGCTCACTGAATTACTGTCATTACAAATCATGTCAAGCCTTTGCTGGTCTGCTTGCGTTTTGTGTGCTGCATGTGTTGGTTGGTAGCAAGAGCATGTCTATATTTGAGAGTACATTAATAGTACACTTAACGGATGTATACATGTGTTGTTTGCATTTGTGGTGCATTTTATTATTATCCTTGCTTTTGTGGAAGCACACATCCGCCCCGATATATCTGCATGTGACTGTGTTTGTGTCCGTTTGGGTAGACTACCCACGTACAGAGACGTCTCCCCAGAACTTGGCCACATCGTAGTCGTTGGTGCGGAGGAACTCGGTGAACCAGCTGATTGACCTCTTGCTCCCTTTATCCACTGTCTCGTCTCGCTCAAAGTTCTCATTGTGTTTGTTGACAGAGTAGTTCGTCAGATGCATGTAGAGCTGGCTCTGTGGAAATAAAAGAGTTCATATGCATCAGACATTTACATATGCATGTTCTATTCCCAGCTTCATTTGCAACAACCACTCAAACTATAACTGCCGTGAATTCCCTTATTTACTGAGCTGATGAAGAAATAAAGGTTTTATTTTTTTTGACTTGCTTTCTACTCCAGTTAGATGCATTCATACCTGCTCAGTACAACTACAAGCCTAATGGCTACAAAAAGTCAACTGAAACAAAAGGGATGACCACCATTACCATGTAATGTTAATTTCATACTGTGTATTGTACTTTGCTATACAGTGCTCTTTAGTGTAATTTATAAATACCTTTGTCAGTGTATGATGATCATCACAGCAAAGAACATCGTCAAGGGTGTTCACAGTGCACATACCCACGTTGTAATATCAAACATTTTGTCCAAAGTAATATAGACTAAAGAAGAATAAAGAAAACTAGTCCCCTGGTAACAGCTAAAGATGGTAAGAAATGGTGCAGTAAACAAAGTTAAGAACATCTTGCTGCGCTATACAGGAATTATCAATGTTACATTTTTGAAGTGGTTCGATGCTCTTTTGGGAACGACTGATAAAGAGTGCAACAGAAGAACAAGCTTACAATCACCATCTCACCAAAATCTCAACCATTCAGTGATAAGAGGAGTCAGAGCCATAGTGCCCGCAGTGCATGGCTAAAATGCATCATTGAGTGGTGGATTACAACTAGCCATAGTGTAATCCTTGTTGTATCTCTCTCTTTAAACACTATCCCTCACAGTTGAAGACAATACATCCTTGTCCTTAACCTACATGGTAATAACACTGTGGCTGCAGGCCGCTCCAGCCCCTGATGGCTGTCTGGGAGCCACTCTCTGTGGGATTGAACATCCATCTCCATGGCATGACTCACTCCATCATGTGTCACAGACTCGGTAAGACAATACACATTTGTGTCACAGGAGGGGTTCGGCGTGTCTATGTGTGCGAGTGTTCATATTGTAGATAAGCATCGCAGTTGATGGGAAGCTGTGTGTGTGTGTGTGTGTGTGTGTGTGTGTGTGCACATCCCATCATCAGCAACAGACTGTGCTTCACCAGGTGCAGAACCTCAAGGCAAATATGAGCGGCTTGATATTACAGGAGACATCTGGCATGTGGACATTTATGCTCAGCTCTGTGCATATAGTATGCATGCACATTCTTATTTATGTGTGTGTGTGTGTGTGTGTGTGTGTGTGGGCACTGTTGACTGTAAATATGAGTATGTGCATGTTTGTGGGGTCCTGCTGTGTGTCCAATTTGTTTATGCTGAATTGCACACACCCGTGGCAAATACATGATTCTGTGAATCTACTTCTACTATTTCTGACTCAAATGATTGGCCACACACTAGGTACTGTATGTACTTATCAACATAAATCCATGAACAGCCTACAACTCATCATGCATGTACTGGTACTACTTACAAGGTATGAGTCTACAATCATGTGTATGCTTCCACGTCCACGTTCAGCTTTTGAGAAGCACTTTGTAACATTGCTTTGAAATATGCCACACTAATAAAGGCAATCAAAATCATTATTATTTGTAGTATTATTATCTGTGACTCACCAGGTTGGCTTCACTGGGTGCATGGTACTTCTCTGTGCCCATGCGAACCAGGCCGTCCTTGTAGAGAAAAATGCGAAGTGGGTCGCAGGAAGTGACAAGGATGTAGATGCGTAGGTCAAACTTGTAGCCCTCCATCAGGAAGGGCTTGTCCAGGTACTCCTGAACAATAAAGTGCTCCTGAGCTGGCAGCTTCTCACAGTTACGGATAAGCGAGATCCTGGATAGACAGAAACTTTATTAATCCTCAGGGGGGAAATTGGGATGTCGTCACCAGCATAATAAAATATGGCATAGTAAAGACAAAAAAGATAATTAAAAAATGATAGATGAAAGCATAGGGAGGATCGTGAACATGACTGATGACATTGGCACTGTTTTATATATGTGTTGAGACAAAAAAACGGAGCCAAACAGTACACATTTTATAATACAATATTTCATTTCAGAGTCATTGGGAAAAGTTGGATATTTCCGGGTTCCACACCTGCCCATTATGGTGATACTTCACAATCTTCACATCCCAACTTCTGTTTCTCAAAGCAATGGATAATAAGTATAATGTTCTAAGAGAGCAATAGATGCAATCATGGTGCCCTGATGGTATTTGTATGACCTTCCACTGCTACAGAACCTTCAGTGAAAACATATGTAAATGAGTGCACTCAGCATGAGCATGACACGCTGTTTGGCTCTGTGGGGCATCGAACTTTCCAAAGTGTCGCTACTCTGTTAAATTCCTGGCCATCTAAATAAAAACTGTTGAAAAATAAATGTACACAAAACAGACAGGTACAACACAAATGCTGGTTTGTTTGAGCAAAATACTCTGCGAGCATCTGGAGAACATTGTGATTTTCTGAAGCCAAACTCCAAACTCTGTCTGAATGGCACAGTACATCAATTGCTGTAGCAGGGTCTTTTAGCCCTGGGGTGGTTAATAGGAGCAGACACTGTGCTCCGTTTCAACCTCCACTCTAATTCATTTGCTTTGGTCTCATGTCACTGGCACTCAGACCTTACAGTACGCAGGCCATTGCAAGCTGGACTCAAAAATGACTTGTGTTAGTTTGTGTGCATCTATGCTGCTGTGCACATGCAAAACTTTGTGAATGTGAAAGAGTTTATTTCTGTTGTGTGTGTAGGTGTATGTATTTGTTCAGGGAGGGTGTGGGGTTATTTTTAAACAATCCCCCACTATATGCAAGAATTGCGACTGACCTATATCACCATCGCTCATAGTTAAATACGACTTGGCCTAAATTGCTTACATGCACAGTCTGGAAGGTTCCATTATCCACATACAAGCAGGCACACCACACACACAAACACAATATTTGGCCACGATGTAAAGACTTCATTGTTCAAAAAAGTACAGTTTGAGGTATTGAGATGTTGTGGCACCAAGCCACCAGAGGGCACATATTGTTCTGCTCTTTGGCCTCCATTATACAGTATCTTAGGAACAGTGCAGTCTATGTTGTTTTAATTTAACCTAAGAATTCACCTGCTTAGTTTACTCTAATGAAGCAAAAACACTAGAGCATAGTTGATGAGCTTCTGAGTGTGAATCTCGACTATGATACGTTGATGAAATAAGGTCTTAGTTCAACAGTCCTCCCCTCAGAGGTTTAATTAAACCTTCCCAGCTTTTAAATCTGTTTTAGTATAACGTTGTTGTTTATCCATCACTCCTCATCACCACATGCTCCCACCAACTACAATACTGCTGTATTATAGACAAGCACTTCATTGGCCTGCTTATCACAGTACTTGAACAGAACACAACAAGAAGAAGTTGATGGGAGACTGACTGACGATGTGAGGGGGCCTCCTAACAGGCAGACAGCAAGCTGAATGATGAGGACAGGGTTAACGGTGTTAGTTAGTCGAGGAGGAGTAGCTGAGGAGAAGACGACATGATTGATGAGCTGGGGTGTCAGATAATCACGGCCCACTCTCCCCTGCCTATTTAATTTGGCACCGGAGGGGATCTCGCCTTTTTAAGCCCTGCACGCGCTTTTATTTTGTTTCCCTTATAACAAGCTGCGCTTCAGACACAAACAATAACTTCATTTAGTTGGCCAACGGAAAAATAAATTACAGGGGGTAGATATAACTTAATTTCCTGCCGCGTCACACCATGCACAAAAAATAGGGAAAAATCTAATCTTGTGAGCCGCCCGCCGTTGAGTGGACGAGCTAAACTCATCATCTTTCATATTCTTAATGTATTGCAATAATTCAGCCTTTGCTGCCTTTTATTCTTTAATAAATAAGGGCTTAGTGCAGCATGGAGTTATAAGTAATGCTCACATTATACCAGAAAGGACAAATTCAAAGAGAATTAGAGGGAGAGGTGATGCACACTGATCTATTCATACTTCAATATCCCCACCTATTGGTGCCAGTGATGAATGCACTTGAAAGAATTTCTTCATACATGCACTTCAGGTATCACATTTTCAAAGAATAAAAAGTCAAAAAGAATAATTAATAAATATTTCGCAATATGAGCTGTTTCAAAGTATTCTGAAGTGCTCAAGAGAGCAATGTGCAAAGCAAAAACAACTTCTTTTGAGGGAGCCCCGTATGTTAGCCAAATCATAATATTCACAGTTTGGCCTGTCTTTTAGTTCATATTTTATCTTATGAAACTGAATTATTTGTAAAACCAACCACACTTAAATCTTTGAACTTGATACCACTTGGCATTTCCATTTTATTTTAGTCTTGTCCTTGACCTCACAGGCCAAATCATAACTGAATAGAATTCTGTTTTGAGTACCAAATGAGTTGGTCGGGCTCATAGAACATCAGAATCAGTTACTGGGATTATTTTTAATTAACAATTTAGGATACATGTGTTGATGACCACTTCTTAAACATTAACTAATTAACTAACTAATTTTTCCATTTTTGTCACTTAAAAGACTGAGCAGAGAAGCCCAAAATGTCCTTTTCCCCAGGGAGCTTCCTAATTTTAATCAACTCCTCCTGGGAAGGAGATGTAATCCCTTCAGGCTGTCCTGGCTCTGCTCCGGGATCCCCTCCCAGTCAGTGGTACCTGGAACTCCTCCAAGAGCCAAAGAGCTTTCTTACTAGATGACCAAAACAACTCAGCAGGTTCTTCTCAAAGCAAAGGAGCATTTGAAAATCAATACCACCCCCACGCTCTCCCAGTCTTGTAATGTTAAGGGTTGTTTTTTTTGACACTGTGTAAGAGGGGAGTCAGTTCAACTCTTTGGTAAATTTAAAATGCATTTCCACCAAAAGTATCCATTGTTGCTGCCATTTAAAGACCTGCGAATATTAACCAGCTGACATACGCCATTCAAAATGATGGACAGGCATCCACTATACATGAGTAAAATATGTATATATATGAATGTCAGATTTGATTGTAATATAAGGAAAAACTATATGCTTGACCACTAAAAATATTTTTTGTGTGGGCGAGAATAATGAAGAGACACATGATTAAAGTTTACAAATTTAGTAACAAACTGGATAAATCTGCACAGAGAATCTGCACAGAGAAACACAAACATAAAATCGCAACAGTTTGAAAAGACATTTAAACATTTCCAGCCAGCAAGAGTTGCAGATCTGCTAGTAGCAATCACGTCTGTGTCTGCCTGAGTGTCAGAGAAACGTGATTTTTAACAAGCTTTATTACCTGTTGTAATCAGCTGCTCTGATTGTTTTGGTGAGGAGGAGACCTACTTCGGCTCCGTGTAGAAACCTCCCGAATGATGAAAACTTGAAACAATATCTCCGGCCCCAGTATTTAGTTTAACTACATCAGCTGTTAGCTGTAAACACACCGCAGGGCTAGCTGCACACCAGCTGCTATTTCTGAGCTATAAATTTAATGTTGAGGTACAATCTCATGCGGACACTGGCGAGACCTGTGTGTTCTCTATGACTGTGGATTGTGATTAATTGGTTTGACGGTGGAAAAGAGACGAGCAGTAGGAGCAAGTCACCTGAAATGCTCTACTTAAAGCCAGTAGCCTCCATTCAGAAATTCATTGCATTTGATTGCTTTAGAATGTCCAGGTGTACCTAATAAACTGGTCAGTATACTGTAAAGAAATACCATGTCACCATGTTTGCCTTTCAGAAAGAAAACTGTTGATTGGTGCAGATTCTCTAATTTAACTAACTTTATAATTTCAACTGTCAGAATAGTCAAAGCATACAATGGAAATGTAACATCACAATCTTAGATAGGCTCTCACCCCTTGGGCCTGTACATTTGAAATATGCACTCAGGTACCACAGCCTGCTCCATCTCTTGATAAACAGATGCTATTGGGAGACAGAGTCCCCTGCAGCAGCCATCTTGGTCCATTTTCTAGTCTGACAGGTCTCTGCTGATGGTGCCTCATAAAGGAATCCAATAATCACATGCAGAGACCTTCAGGGAACCAACTACAGTAACTGCCAGGGACTGCGTGTGTGTGTGTGTGTGTGTGTGTGTGTGTGTGTGTGTGTGTGTGTGTGTGTGTGTGTGTGTGTGTGTGTGTGT
>JAPMOB010227844.1:1272-15657 GCA_029875015.1 Lepomis gibbosus
CATTAACAGATCTCAGCATGTGGTCATTGGCCATTAATAAAACACTGTATAACACCGAGACAAATGGAGGTGAACAGGATAAAACAGTGCTGCTTTAAAGCTGCTGCCTGCTTCCAAACATCTTAACACTTGAAGTTTATTTTGTAGACAGTTGATCCGTTAAAAAAATACAAATCTCTATAAAATCGTATACAACCTTACCTTAAGATATTTGTAGACAAAGGATGCTGCGATTCCAACATGTAAAGAAGATGAATTTATCAACTGTAATCCTGCACAAAGTGCAAGTAAATTTTGTGTTTGGCACAATCAAGAGGGATGACTCTTTTGAACCAGCAGTGATGGAGCACGGCATTCCAAAGAAATGTGGAAGCTTGATATAAGGAACGTTGCGGTTCTCAGTAAATCTGAGACTTATGTCACTGCTAACATGTCTGTGACTAAGAGAGACATGCCCTCACTGCATCTCTCAGTTTATGATAAGTAAAATGTGCAGTATAGCCGATTTCTTTATTTACATAATGGTTTCTTAACAACGTGATTTTTAACAAAAAAAACAGGTTTTGGTCAACAGAAATTGGCGTGAAGAATTTCTAGATTTTGGGTTTAGCTAAGGCTAAGTCCTGTTTTAAAGAGTAGATCGCTCCGCATGTGACTTGGCTGTGACTGACTGTGTTTAACTTCACTGCATTTCCTTGTATTACTCAATAATCCACGTGGCTCTGCATTAACATCACGTTCCGTTGGATTTTCTCTCCTCTTTCCTCCTTCCTTCCAGACGCTGGTATCTTCCTGGTGGTGCTGCTGTTAATGCGTGGCGTGTTGGTGGCTCAGCTGATTCCTGCACCTCGGGACTGTCGATGTTTAGTTTTCTGAGCTTCCTGCTTTATTTTAAAGTTGTTCTGCTTCTTATGTTTTATTTGAACTTTGCTTCCTGTCTGTGTACTCTCTAATGCGTTTTTTTGTCTCGTCATCTCCACCCTTCTTGGGCATTTAAACCTTTGTCTCACAGTTGTTTGCCATTTAGTACAACTCAGTTTTCTAGGATTCAAAAATGACCCTTGTGTTCGCAGGTGTCTTTTGGCTTATCTACCTTTTGAGGTATGTATTTGGATTTTTGCCAAAACCACTCTGGATTTATATTGCTTTGTTTAGGATCACCTGACTCACCATTGTAAGTTCCACTTACCAGTATATAAACTTTGTGTACTGCACCTATTCTGCATATTATTCTGTGCCCGGGTCCAAATCTCCTGTTTTTAATGCCTAGAGCTAAACATAGCATTTCACATTAAAACATTATAGAGATAATGCAGAGGTGAAACAATATCAGTATATAAGACAGAAAAGACATTGTAATTTCATTTTAAAAACCATTAGAATTCAAAATGTGTATTAAAATAAGACAATATTTAGGGTTATTAGCTATTATTTATCATTTCATTTATGGTTTAATGAGGTCATTGCTTAAAATTAAAAAAAGAAATTCGGAAATAATCTAACCTTAGAAAACCTGAATTACACCTTGGCAGAGCCTCTTTTCCTTTTTAGTTCTTTCTATTTGGAACAAGGACAAGAAAGAGGTTGCCAGAGGAGAGAGGAGAAATAGGAATGAAAAAGAGTATCATTGCAATTTCTCTCCCTCTAGTGACAACAATAAGATTTACACACCACACGCATTTAAGAAGTTTGACTCTTCTTTTCAGTACTAACAGATAGAGATAAGAGACATATTATATAGTGCAAGTCAAAAACACGTTTTAAATAAATATTATATTCTATCTGTTTTACAGTCACTCAACATCAACTTTAAACACCCATAATGCTAAGGCAAGATCAGGTGTCTCTCCATCCTCTTGATAAGACTTTAATTTATTTTATTTTTTATTTTTACTTTACTTTATTTTATTTATTATTTTATAATTTACACTGTTTATTTATATTAGTGTTACTACTATAGTAGTATTATTTTTATTATTCTAAACTCAGCAACACATTTTGGGCCGGATCCTAACATGACATTCCTGCCATCTCACACATTTAAGGGAACTCCTCTTAAGCCAGATGGATGAAGTAAGTAAATCCTTATTTGGGCAATAAGTGACACAAATCCCTATAATAACATCGTACAACTTCAGAGGTTCTTAGAAGTAGAATCATGCACGTCTGAGTAAATAAGATTAAATTATAAACTATAATCCTGCAAGCGCGTTAGGTAGAAAAAACAATTAAGAGCGATGACTCATAAACAGATTCCAAAGAAGAGTCCCCTGATTGATCTGATTTGAGTGGCGTCATAGTTAGCATAGTCTACATCCTAATAAAAAGAGCTGGCGAGGTAGTGAGAGCACATCCTCCTGACAGACCGCTGCACATTTACGATGGTAGGTGGGGAGGGAGTAGCTACAGCTGGAGCGCAAACTTCTCACTGTAGTGGGATGCATGCCCCGACTGCATAGTTACTGATAATTCAAATGTGTTCTTTTTATTAGTATTTAGTGGCATATTGAATAGGGTTAGTTCTTTTAGAGAATTACAAACGTGATTGTTTCTTAGCAAGGTGATTTTTTAAACTCAAAATTTATGGGAAAAGATATTTTCAAGAGTTGCGTTCGACTAACCTGGTCCACATGTGATACCAGTTCGGTTGTGATTGTGTTCTTCTTGTTTTCTTTATATTTTCCTGTACGTGTTTATTTCGCTGCATTTCCTTGTAGATCTCAATACTCCACATTTAGCATCGTATTCCCTTTGATTTCCTTTGCTGTTTCCTCATTCCTTCCAGATGTTACTATCGCTCTTCCCAGTGGTGCTGCTGACAGCGCGCGCCCTTGTGGTTGATGGCGTCGCCTCGCCGCTCCGGACATTCAGGGACACGGACCGGAACACCGGCATGACGGTGGTCTGTGATAAGTGTCCGCCGGGAACCTATATGAAGGCACGCTGCACGTTTACGCAAAAAAGCGAGTGCGCGCCGTGTCCGCAGGGGTCGTTCACGGAGCTGTGGAACTATATCGGCAAGTGTCTGCGCTGCGGGGTGTGCGGCCAGAACCAGGTGGAGAAGAAGGCGTGCAGTGCGGAAAGCGACTGCCAGTGCGAATGTAAAAAGGGGTATTACTACAAGAAGAATTACGACATGTGCTTCCAACACAGCGAGTGTCCGCCCGGACAAGGGGCGCTGACTCAAGGTAGACTACTGCTCCGGGGGTAAAGAGTCTAATTCGGGTGGGAGTGTCGTTATAATTCAGGCTATTCAGTCCCAAAACAATACATAGGCATTCAGTAACTTTCTGAAATGTTATCTTTTAGCTACACATTAGAGACTTTAACCTAGAGACGCATAAATAGCCTGTTCTTAGTGACTGTAACCCGGATACCTCCATCGGTGATGCTGTCATAACCTCTTTAAACTTCAAATACAATTGAGACATGTCACAACAACACATTTAGAGATCTCCCTTCAAACAAATGTCACAGGTACGAGGAACAACAAAGACTCCAATACCCACAATGCTCTGTGGAAATTATCTCCGTACCAACAAAACCTGCATTGCTGCTTGCAATATTATTACTAAACTACTTAGACTTAACAGTTTTTGAAGTTCAATATAATGGATTTAAAAGACTGAATGAGGGGAATGAGGTTTGACATTAAGATAGCACAAGGATTATGTAAATCAGCAGCATGTTTCCTTCTGGACCGTTTGTTTGAGACATTAAAGAATTTAAAGACAGGAGTACTTCTAAGGGAATAGTATGCAGATCATTCAGTGCCCAGGATACATGAAAGGAGAACACGTTTTTACTACTGTAATCATTGGTAACAGTTTAAAAAAAAAATCTTTTTCTAAGAAAGTAGAAGATAATTTATCTTTTTTCTGCCACTATTCCAAATTTCAGGGAGTTCAAAGTTTAAGTTTGTTGTCATTTCAGCCATAAAACACAGTTGTATTGAAACATTTCTTTGAGAAAAGTGCACTGGAGCATCAAATGACCCTGTCATAAACCAGGGCAGCCAAGAAAACCAAACAATGGATCACGGCTGATGCTGTTTTAATAGACTTTAGTGTAACTGTAAGTGTGGACTCATGTGCACATTACCATGTTATCAGTCTTTAATAATAAACAAACAGTGAAATTTAACTTAGAGTAGAGAACAGGAGTGTACTATGCATTATGTTGTTTTGCTGTACAGGTCAGTTTGATTAGTATGTAAGTTTCTCACATGTATTTCAAACTGCATTTTATTTGTGGACTCTGTAGGGTTTTGTTGTTGCACTGACAATCAAAGCATGATTAATACTGGACACATAGAGGTGGTATTTCATACTAATGAGGACAACCTGTGGTTCTTGTCCTTCATCTAAAACAAATGCATGTCTCCTCCAGGTACAGCTCATGAGGACACTGTGTGCCACACTTGTCCCAACGGGTCCTACTCCGACACTGTCTCTGCTCACCAGAACTGCACAGAGCACACAATCTGTGATGCTGCACGACCGGAGCTGGTGCTGAAGGGCTCCATCTGGCACGACAGCGTGTGCGCGAGCTGCGAAGAGCTCAAATCCAGAGGTAAGATCACAGGTTTATAAAGTTCACACAGGAAAGAGGAAGAAGCATGTCATGATGTTGCCTATATCGGTGGTTTTGCTTGTTAATGTTTATCCTATTTGCTAAAACAAACACATTGTTACCTATTTTTCAAAGCTACAGTTACATTCTTTTAATATCCTAAGAAAACACTTAGGTGAATTACTGAGTGGACTGAAATCTGAGATGTGGTTTTCAATACAGTGACTTCTGATTTTTCAGTGCTCATGTTTAAAAAGATTTTTTGTCATCCAATGGTGGATGTTATTTTATACACTCATGTGGGAAGTAATGCTTAGCGGTATTTAAAAGTTCAAAGCCTTCCATACAGTTGTGAAAATGAACTAGCTTCAGCTGTAGATTAAAACTTGCTGAACTGGATTTGTTCACTTTTATTTTTGTCTTAGTTAGGTTACTTTATCATCTTCTGCTAATGCAATTCCAAACAGGGATTCTTTTCAAGGCTGTGTTTAAAGACCCTCTGACATCCAAGATTTGAAAGTCAGCTGCTGATTGTACTCAGATTAATGTAAAGCTTTGCAACAAATAACTGTAAAAATTTCCACATGTGGTCATTAAAAATGCTGCTCCAAATAAATTTTATTAGCCCAGCATCAAAATTTGTCTTAAGGGACTTTGTGCTGTTTCACAATGTAAATCACCTGATTTATTTGGAAAGTGTTGAAGTACACCGACTTCCCCGAGTCCGTTGATGAGAAAGGATCAGAGGGAGATGAGTTATCAGATTCTTACAATATTTTATTGAGCTCACAAAGCAGATATATCTTGAGACTCTGCTCTCTTAACCTAAGTGTCTGAGGTTCCCCACAAGAGTCTGAGATTCATCCTGGTAAGCAATAACTATATAATGGGAACCACACCCAGATGCACATCTTATTTTGCCTTATTTAGCAATGTCTGGTAAAGATGCAAATATAGTGAATGACCTATGACCGTGTGTAGTATGGTGCATGTACCAGACAAAAGATTCTGGACAGTGTAAAGTGCATGGTGTCTGTGTGTAAGTATTGTACTATGATAACTGCCCAGTGGCGTGTTAAAGCAAAAAAAGTTTGACTTTGGGTATGAAATTGTGAAACTTCTTTCACAATGTAAGTCTACATTAAAAAGTATGCAGTATGTCGTGTACAGAATAGACCAACACCTAATCACAGTATGGACTATCAGGATGACAAAATTATGAACACGAACAGGCCAATGCTTTTTTATGTTTCCTCATCAGTTGCTGATTAATTATCATCTTTATTTCTTGCAGATGGCGGTGACTATCTCAAAGAAATCCTTCCGGCTTTCTTCGTTCACCAAAAAATGTCCGTCAGGCGGCTGCGTCAGATCGTGCACAAGCTTCCATCTGAGGATGGAATAAAGCCAGGAACTTCAGGACTTAACCACTCGCAACTTATTGCAAAGATCAATACTTGGGTATCTTCTGCCACCGGGAAGAAAATTCAGCAGCTTCCAGACATTCTGACCAAAACAGGAGCAATCAGCGCCGGTGAGAAACTACAGAACAAGCTGCGGAGAATCAACTCTCGTCTGAATGAGCTGTGTTCTTTGGGGAATGAGGTTGATATAGTTAAAGTTATAGTATAAATGTCATGCCGGGAATCCACTGACTACGTCTCCGGCACGTCATGGCTGCGTCACGGTTTTGATGCGTCCATAGCCCGGTGTCAAAGTCCACTGGAAGCGTCTCAGAAGCGGAGCGTGCAGCCTGCCCCGCACACATTTTTGTGCTTCTATTGCCGTCTTCACAGCTCTGTGACCCCGTTTCGTTCGTTCAGCTTCAGGCTGCATGTCCCACTGGGAGCATTTCAGAATCAGAACTTTTTGCCTGCCTGACTTTGATGATATGTTTAGATTTTGTTGATTTGGTAACCAGTGTTTGCATTTTGTACAAAAAGTAATAATTTCCTTTTGTGTCCATTTTAAGCGTGTTTATTGTTATTTTACCGGAGTCTCCACATGGTGTTTTATTTTGAAAATTTACCGGATCCTCTCTGCCATTCTGTGTCTGACTTCGGCGACGCGGCTAGTGGCGGAAATAGACTTGCTACCTATTCTTTGCGGAGCGGAGAGCCGCTTATGGGGCGCTTTTGAGACGCACTGCAGCCGCAGCTGGTGGACTCACGAGCATTGACTTTAGTGGCCGTGATTAGCTCCGGCAACCGCAGCGCAGCCGTAACACGCCATAGACGGAGTCAGTGGATTTTAGGGGTCAGAGGAGCCTGAAGTAGAAAATACCTTCTTCTACGTTTCAAAGAGTTTGATAGGTCCAATAGTTTAAAAATGACTGCCCTATTCGAGATGCACTGTTAATTTCACCAGGTTTTAGTACTTAGCATTAGTTAAGGGAGAATACCAGTTAGAGGAAAAGTGAATTACCTTCCATCTGCATCTAGATAATGAACATTCCCTCATTTTTCAGTTCTTTTTGAGTTTTTCTTGTTTTTTCTTAAAATAGACCAAACAATCCAAATTTGTTTGTCACCTAACGTGAAATGGCCTACGCTCCTGTGTAACCAAATTTTAGAAACTTTAAATGTTATATAAATAAACTATGCAGAGCAACATGTTTTGGAGGACACTTCATTTCATGTCAGGTGATTGACAGGAATAATATAGTGTAATGTAATAAAAAGCAGATGTAATATTTAAAAGAAAAATGTCCTTTCACCAGATTTTGGTTCTCCCAACTACATTCCTCACATCTACAGATTAAATTACCTTCATATGTGCACCATACTAGATAAGATACTACTGTATGTTGCACCTGGGTATCCAAAACACTAAATATTCTATGTATTTTATTCGTGTCAGATAAAACAGAGACCACCTACACAATTGATGCTTAAAACTTTAAACTTTAAAACCACTGGTATTACTCTTCATAGAATAAAAAGTGTTGGCCTAGAGTATATCTACCTCCTCCTATTTCTGCAGTTAAACACCGACATGGCACTGGCCCTGCTAATTTCAGTTGTATCATTTTCATGTGAGCTGAGATCTTAATTTATTGCTATTTATATGAATGAGGTAAGTTTTGTTAGAGTGACAGGGTTGTATAGCTTTTGCTGGCAGATGAATACAATTTTATGCAAGTGAAGCTGGAACATGTGTGGCTGCTTTTGAATGAATTTTAAATAAAAATTATCACAAATCTAAAGTTGTAATCTTTTTTTAAAACATAATTTCTCTATTAATTATAATAAGAAGCATTAGGCTAAAACTTTGCATAACAAGACAAGGCAAAAATCCAGATACAGATCAGAGGAAGTTTTGTTTGATGGACATTATTCCTAATCAGGAAAAAAAAAATTCTATTCCAGAACTTATTCTTTGAAAGTAGGACTCAATTAGTCTTTTTACCGCAACAGTTTTAAAAATCTAAGTTTATTGGTATTACCATAAAAATGCATCGGAAATTAAACATTTTTAAGACGAGGACTCAAAAAACACAAATAGAAATGCAGTGGTGCGTCACCAAACCTGTCATAAACAAAGGTAGCAAAGAAAAGCAAACAATAGACTGTAGTTTATATGATTCATGGAACAAATCCAGTGGGCATCGTGTTATTTGGAAAATAAGGAAGAAACAGATGGAACAATCAGCACAATCACAACAATCAGTATTACAGACCCCACATTTAGTTTGGAAATGGGAAGAAAAAGGTAATTCTTTATCTCTAACATTACCAATAGTGCCAAAAATGCACATAGTCTATTTGGTATTGTGTTTTCATCATGTTTCATGTTTGTTGATGGACTTGCTCAGAAGAGTCACTAACTCTAACATCAGGTCATTTTGCTAACAGGCTACCTAAAACCTTGGACTTTCATACAAAATGAGCAGCCTGGATACTCTTGATTTAACATTAAAATGCTTAAACAAAACATTAAATCCATTGTGATAATTTGCAGATGACACCCAATTCTTTCTGAAAGTCCACTGAACAAATCAGTGATTGGGTGTACCATAAATTCTTTCAGTCATACACAGAGAAAACAATAATAATTGTCTTTCTCAGGTTTCTGCACTGGTTTCCAGTGTTCTGTTGTACAAAGGTTAAATTACTGCTGTTCATCTATAACTCACTCAATGATTTAGTACCTAAACACAATGACTGCCTTTTACCATATGTAAAACAAACAAACAAAAAAACCCTTTATAAATGTAAATGCTCCGTACTTGTATAGCACCTTTCTAGTCTTTTCGACTACTCAAAGTGCTTGTACATTCACCATTAACATTCACTCACTAAGCCTAAGTGCTCACATTCACACACATTCATACACTGGCGGAATAGCCGCCAGGGGCAATTCGGGGTTCAGTGTCTTGCCCAAGTTGCCTTTGACACGCAGCCTGGGGGAGCCGGGGATTGAACCGCCGACCTTCCGATTAACGGCCAACCCACTCTACCTCCTGAGCCACTACCTCTCAGTGTGACTGTCTTCCTTGCAATTGTATTTACTTGTATATTTACTTATACATATTTCTATTGCTTTTATTTTTTTAATAGGTGTGTTCATGTTTTTCTATATTTTCTGTTTAATGTTTTAAATGCGTTATGTAAAGTACTTAGAGTAACCTTTTTGTATGACACGAATAAACTTACCTTTTCTTGGCTGAAATACATATCTAATGCTTGGAATTAGGTAACTTTTTGGGATATCAATCAGACAGAGTTTCAAATAAGTTTAATAATGCTTTTTACATCTGTATATAATGCAAATATGTTGTTGAGGAAGATTGTACAATTTGTTCAGCTGCTTAAACCAACCTCTGTTAAAAAAAAACAAAGAGAAAGATTGAACAAAATATTGATGAGGTTTTTATTCAAAGGCTGAGTCACTGTGATGTGCAGTGTTTGTCATGAGGTGTGTGATTATACTCTAAGTAATGGATTGTCTATCCAAAATCAAACAAACTACAAACAATCTTTCCAGCTGACATTTAACATTTTAAATACTAAATAACTAGTACACATCACATTTTAAGTCAGTGTCATCAGCATCTTATATGACTGGGTTTCCTTCCTAAATGCAGCTACAGAAAAACAATCAGTCAGCCTGTACTGACATTAAATGACTCCTAGCTTCTAGTTCCCTCTGTTATTTAAGAGCTGTAGTCGGCTAACTTCCTCTAAACACCACAAATGAATAATGTGATTTAGGGCCACATGATGCAGAGAGAACCAGTCACTAAGGCAGAGACAGTTTAGAAAATGTTGAGTCATTATGACTTGATGTCCTAAAAGTATAAAGTATTCATTGGTACAAAATGATTTTAACATCTTCTTAAATAAACAAGTTAAAAATTTTTTCCAGGAATTAGAGTCTTGAAACATGCAAAATGAGGAAGATCTGCACCAGTGTAGCAGGAATGTGTGCTTGCTGGATTATTTGTGTCACCCCTCTCATCATAAGCCTGTGCCAGTGCAGTGGTCTCATTGGATTTAATGAGAAGGCTGTGTTTTTTCACACTGCAGGCTGTCTGAACCTGGCCTTACACCCTGCTGTTGGAGCCTGTCACACCCAGGGCTTCAAATCCTGAAGCCTACAGAAAACAAAGTGTTGGTTGGTAAGTGTAAAGAAGAATTTATCATATCAACTCCAAAATGTAGGTGAATTTAAAGTCATATAATCAAAATTAAAAATGTACTTCCAAAGTCTTGTGATTATCTTATATAGATTATCTCACTTATTATTATGATTATTTTGGGGTTTTTTTTGTTAGTATTAGGGTCAGATAGTGGTTCATAGAAGTCTGGCTTTGTATGTAGTGTCAAAAAGTTTAAACAAAATCAATTTTATAATGCCCTAGTTGCAAATGATGTTCTTTAATATCAGCAAATACGTCTAGGCCTTACCATAATCCGCTTGAAGCAGATTTCTGTAGAGTAGACAAGATAAAATCTCACAGTAAAGTGGGAGGGACAGGTCAGTTTCAGGCTGACTATTCAGTGTTATCTCACAGATTGAAACAAAAACCATATCCAATCCCACAGCACAATAAGAAAGTAAACACAGGCTCATTTGTGCCACTTATAAATACTTTATGTCCTATAAATCTCAAAGTACATACTGTCATCAATAGCAAAACAAACACATTCATCACCCCTTTCCCATATTAAAATGTCTTTAAATTAAAGGTTGAAGGTCAGGGGTTAAGCCAATGTGAACTTGTGGGAGAAATGTCATTGCTCTGATGTTTTTGGCATGTTTCCTTATTCCATGCTCCTATGGTGGTTTTAATGACATTTTAAAAGATTTTCCACTGGGAAAAATTAAGAAAACAACTTGTCAGTCAAAAACCAGTCTAAATCCAAACACACTGAATGAGTATTAAGCATAGATTTAGAATTGGCTTACATAGTATACTTTTATTTCCATATACGCAATGTAAAAAAAACTAGAACTGCAAGAAGTTGTAAGAGTCGTCCCGGGGGCCCCGCCGTTGCGCCGCATAAGGTCCCTGAGTTTGGTCTCGACGGACCATTCCAAACAGAAGCAAAACTTCCCGGGTTTGAAAACGCCATTGGAATGAATGGGATTTAGTGACAGATTTCAGCTTCGATTATAGCGCCACCTTTATGCCGAATTGCACCAATCTTTTCAGGTGTCATCGAGGGCCCAGGGGGAACAATTGACCCAAATTTGGTATGAATGGGACCTGTTGATACGGAGATATAAAATGAATGTAAGTCAATGGGATTTTTTTTGGGTAGCGCCAACTAGCCGCTAACTGCACCAAATTTTGCACAGCCCCTCAGGGGGGCGGGGCAGATAAGGTCATCAAGTTTTGTTTTGATCTGCCTTTCCAAGCCAGAGATATGTTATAGTTTGTGTTTTTAGCGTTTTCGTAAAGATTTGATAGCTTGTAATTGGGCCGTTTTTATTCGGATCAAAATTCCCTCTACAAACTTTCTTCGGCTCGGTCCAGAGATGGTCCGTGCCAAGTTTCGTGCCGATCGGACTTGTGGCTTAGGAGTTAATTAAAATAAGTTTTCCAGATTTTGCGATTTAGCGAAAGTAAAATGTCTTCGCACAGAGGCGTGTCATATACCATTGGAATCAGCAGCATCTCTCAACCACGTAGACATAGGTTTTATGAATGTGTGATGTAGTAGGCCGTAGTTATGAGGTAAAATCTCCATAGTTTGAAAATCCCATTGAAATGAATGGGGTATTTGAGCTTCGATTATAGCACCATCTTTAGGCCGAACTGCACCAAATTTTTGAAGTGTCATCAGGGAACAATTCTTCCAAATTTGGTTCGACTCGGACTTGTGGTTATGGAGATATGAAATGAATGTAGGTCAATGGCATTTTTAAAAACATTTTTAATTTGCAATAACAGCGCCACCTATCGGCACATTAGGGTCCACTTTGGTGGTTGGAGTCAGGGGAGCATTCCGAACAATTTGGCACAACTTTCATGTCAATGTGACTTGTGGTTATGGGAACTAATTTTTTGTGTTAAATAGCGCCACCTAGGAGAGAGTTGCACCAAATTTTGTACAGGCCCTCAGGGGGGCGTCCAGTTGCTGTTACTAGCGTTTTGCGTATGTAATTGTTAGCTTATAACCGGAACAGTTTTTTGCATATCGATCTGGGGAGCACAAGCCATTATGATGTTGGTCCAGAGATGTTCTGTGCCAAATTTGGTGTCGATCGGACTTGCGGCTTCGGAGGATTTGATTACAGCCGGTTAGTCAGTTTTCGCAATTTTGCACAAAAAAATTATAGGCGGAAATGGGCGGGGCCTATACCATGAGATGCAGCTCGATCCCCCGAACGCGTGGATGTAAGGTTTTTGATATACACCATCGTAACCGCGATGCCTTGCATTCGTGGGTTCCCAGCCCCACTTGGGCTTGGACCCCTAAAAAATGATCCATTCTTCTGCACCAATGTTTGAACAATGATTAGCCTAAAGGAGAAATCCATCAATAAAGAAATGAAAAGATCAGCTCCTAGAGCTGAAATACATTCTAGCCTATCACACAGTTTCTCTGAGCGGTTATCAAAAGGCCTTCTTGGAAACAGGAATCCTCTGTCTGCATGACTGCAGACATGCACAAATCACGTTGAGGGAATTTTGGTTGACCAGCAAAATAAAAAACAAAATTTCACCACAGAAAAATTTGTAACTCCTGTTTTTTTTTTACACCACAGTGTGAATCATGTATATGATTCATTCTGATGTGCGGTGAATCAAAATTTGATAAGCATTTGTTTAACTGAAAATATGCTTTTTTTGAACATGTTTTATGTGAACTGTCATCGTTTAATAGCAAAACAAACATCACCCCTGACCCATTTTAAAATGTCTTTAGATTAAAGATTAAAGGTGAACTTCTGGGAGAAATGGTTGAAATAGACATAATAGCCTATCACACAGTTTCTCAGAGCGGTTATCAAAAGGCCTTCTTGGAAACAGGACTCCTCTGTCGTTGCTCATGTCTTCCTATCAATGTCCATAAAAGATCTTTCCAAACAAATTCCAAACAAACAATAACTTTTTTGTAGGTATATTTTCTGGTTCTGTTTGATGTTTTCCAAACAATGCCTACAGCCAACATCATAACTACAGAGTCTTGTGAAGTCTGAACTAACCACAACAATGTTGCTTCCTGTGGTACTGTATCTCCGCCACCATGGTGCTTTCAGTGAAAAACAAAAAATACCAGTACTTCCCTTATTCGCATGATAGTGCATGCACAACATGTTTCAACAATGAGCAGATAAGACCTTTGTTTTAAGTAAATGTCACAGAGATTTAATCATGCCTAGAGATAGACATCAGAGATATTAAATATCAAACGTGATGATTTCACATGAAATGGACCACCAGCAGTCTGCAATTATATATTTGCACGCTATCAGGACCAAGAAGGGTATGTTCTGTTCGCCAGAATGGCAGCTGTTAGACACTGCTAATGTCAATTGCAGAACCTCAGTAAAGCACCTAGAAAAACTTTGACATGTTCTTTCACGGAAAAATACCTAACCTCTGTGACAGCCATGTGTTTTGAGCATAATGAATGGCTAGATAATATTTAGAGACAACGTTTTTAGAGTGATTAAAGCGCTACATTGATCTATCGCCAGTGAGGTGGTCAAGGTGGATGGCGGTTGTACAAAAGGGATAACTTGAAATCCAGAGACCATGGTTCTGTCACGACTGGTGTGTGGTTGTGAGGTGCAGGACCCAAATACAGGCAGGTATAGCTTACAGTGTTTGATCAACAAAAGGCGAGCAAGGCAAGGCAAGTCTATTTGTATAGCACATTTCAACAACAAGGCAATTCAAAGTGCTTTACATAAAACATAAAAGCAACAGGGAAATATAAAAAAGTTTAAAAGCACCATAAAATATAACTAGAACTGCAAGCAGTTGTAAACGGGGTCCAAGCCCCCCGGCGCCAGTCCCCCCCTCGCCCCGCGGAGGGCGCGCGAGTCGTCCTGGTCGCCCCGCTGATGTCCCGTGTAAGGTCCCGAGTCAGGTCTCGACAGGCCATTCCGAACCGAGGCGAAATGCGGCGTGTTTGAAAATGCCATTGAAATGAATGGGCTTAGTGATGATATAAAATGCATGTAAGTGAATGGGAGTGTTTTTCATATATGATTAATAGCGCCACCGTTTGGCCGATTGACACCAAATTAGAAACAGGCCTTCGGGAGGTCATGTCGCATAAGGTCCCCAAGTTTGGTGTTGATCGGCCATTCCAAACCTTGTGAAAATGTGTGCTGGTTTGAAATCCCATTCAT
>JAPMOB010227845.1:0-13765 GCA_029875015.1 Lepomis gibbosus
GACCAATGAGAATGTTAGTCGACCAAGACGGCATCGACCAATTAGTCGACTAAACGACTAAAGTTGACAGCCCTACAGATCACAGACAGAAAGTTATGTTTTGAAACTGCCATGTAGGCTGATATGGTGCTATTGCAAGTGTATGCAAAATCACATATCAAATATTCAAACTGATTCAAGGTAATTAGCTCTGTTAGTCACTACATGAGACCAATCTCTTCGTATGTGTATATTAAGGCTTTCGACAAACATTGTACCACTTGCGGGACTGAGATGATCTTTTACAGTCAGACCCAGAAGTGACACAAACAGGGAACTTTGTAGACCACACAGTGAATAGTGTGACCTGTTTGAGGAGCTCCAGAGACTGGTTTGCATGTGCTAATATATATGTCAATGGGGAGATACACCAGTGTGTGACCTTCTCTCAGAAAACTCCACATTGAATGCTTGACACCATTACTGTGCAGGCCGCCCAGTCAATTGTTACTACTACTGTACATACAAAAATAGTACTGATGCTGGAACCATTGAAATTTCAGCTGCCCTGGACCCTGGGACAAGCCTCAATTCTTATCTCCAGGGGGAAAAGAACTCAACTAAAGCCAAAAGGTTACGTAGAGAAGCAGTGTATGTGTGGGCTCTGTCTACTTCATTCCTATTTGACTTGTAGTTTCATATCCATTTTGGATAATAAATAAACAATCTAAAAAAGTATATGATACATATGAACCCCAGCACTATATTAAGAAAGAGCAGTGGCAGTTTGCTGGGGCCCTTGTTGAAATTCAGACATCCTAAAGAGACCATCACAGAATGATAGTGAGTTCTGCCAGATCTTTCCCTTGTGCCACCACAGTATAAATGTGGTGTGTGGCTAGGTCTGGCAATAAAAGGCTGGCAGCAGTGTACCACTAAGGCCCGTACATCAGCGATTGCTGCAGAGAAGAAGAGGCCTTTCCTACACTGGAAAATTAAAATGCACCTAAACTAGATGTAAACGTCAATTATGGGTTCTTTTTTTTGGGGTGGGGGATGGAAACTATGAATCTAGCAGCAACGTAGTTTAAGTAGGGTGGAGGGTGTTTTTTTTTTCGGGCACACACTTCTCTTCAGAGGCACCAAAAATAATATCAAAGAAGAGGTGTGAGAGTGATGTCAACATCAGAAAACAAGATGTAATCAAAAAGAAAAAAAGGAAATACGTAATGAGAGAGAAAAGAAAGCCAGCCAGTCAGACTGAAAAGAAGCAGAGCAGACTGAATAAAGGAGTGCAGAGCAGGGTGGAGTCCAAAAAAGGGGCATGTGGTAAAATCTCATACTGTGTTTAGAAACACGTTCAAAAAGACTCATCTGAGTGGCTGTGGTAAGACAGCACAGGGCCCATTTTTTCTCTGAGCACTCCATCTGCCTGTCTCTCTATGTTGCCTGTCATTATCCTGTTTCTGTGGTAATTTAAAGTGGGATCTCCAACAATAGGCCTGTCGGGCTATAAAAGCTCCATATCTAGGTTGAGGCAATGTACAGTGCACATAGTGATTCAGAAATTTATAACAAAAAAGAATATAGTGTACACTCTATACTTAACTTAATAACTGAACTGCAGCTAATTGTATTTTTTTCTCTGGCATTTATTATTTCTTTATTTCAAAAGTTTTCCTGGAACTTCCCCACTGGCACACGACTGAGAGCGAAATTGTTGGCTGAATGACCGAACGGAGCCGAGTGAAGATAAACTAAAACTCACGCTGGTCAGAGCCTTTACATCACTGTCCTTGTGCCAAGAATGTGTGACCTTATGACAAAACTGAGGTCATTTTGACCCCACAGTGTCATCATCAATGTGTGACAGAGAGCCACTTGTCACCTTACTGTATGTGGGTTTATGGTCTGGTTGCTACATTCCCCACTGTTTTGTAAAGCTTCCTCTTTCTGAGAGCTGGTTTTAATCTCCAAATCTCCAAGCAGCCTGGTGTGCGTCTGCATGTTTATGTGTTTTAACTTTTAGTTATTATTTTTTGTTATTGTGTGTTTTATTGTGGCGATCCAAAATCCCCAAAAAAGAGTAAAATCCCAGTGACCTTTGACGGCAGGCCATACTGACTGCACCAAATCTAGTGAGTTGGCACTCGATTATTTTAGCATGTGATTGATATTGACTAGCAGCTATGTACCACGTACTAACGCAGCTATATTCTAACATTAAGATAGCTATCCTTATTAGCTAGGCTCCTTACATGCTTTCTTATAACTTAATTGGAGGTGGGTCTCTGACACTGAGAGCATTGTGTTAAGAAAATAGATAAACTAACTTCTCAGAGTTAACTTGAATGCATTATCTTTAGACACATTTGTGGAGCGATGTTCGTGATGCTGATCATTCAACTACAGATTTTTTAAAGAATCGCGAAAAAAACCTGGCTGCAATCCTTCCTCCAGTGCATGATCATGTTTGGATTGAGATTCTGCAAAAAGAGCAGGGGCTATATACAGAGTGCTCTGTTTCAATGTGTTAGTGAGACAGAGGGGGACAGAGCAGGCACCCAGGTCCGCAATGAATAATGATTTTACTATTTACATATTAAATAGCATATAGTATGCGGCAGTCAACGTTGATATTGTGGTATGCCGTGTCGCCACAAATAAATCAATGAATGGGAAACACTGCCTTGGGGTCCACATTATAGACTATTTTTTGTCAACTTGGTTATGATAGTGAGTTAGTTAATATCGCCTTAATATCTGCGCATGAAAAACCAATTGCTTATCATCCCATCAATCGTCGATATCCGATCCAATGACCAATTGGCAAAGCCTAGTTACAACCCAAACTTATGGCCTAACCAGTCCAAGAATAACAGTAAACGCATGGTTATACATTTTACAACTAAGAATTGTTCCTTACCTTTGCTAGCCTTAATCTCTAGCAATAACTTATGTTAAATGTTAACATTAACATGACCTTGTTTCGGGCGCCGCTCTGGGGACTCGCAGATGCTGAAGCATTGCTGTTGTGCTGTTGTACAGGCTAGATCTGTTTTACAGCAGATACACTGAACACAGATGTTGTTTTCTTTAAGCTTGAAATGATCCCCTACTTTGGACACTTTCTGTCTATTTCTCTGGCCTCCCCCTCCTCGTCCTATTTTGAAATCCGCTGCATCAAATCTTCATCTTCACTTGTCCACAGCGTAAGCACGTTGTGCAATAGTAATAATTGCCCGTGCGAAACACTGCCTATAGTTATATGGATTAAACAAAGCATCAATGCAAAGAATTTGCATAACAAATAAGAGTTATTTGTGTTTCTTGATGAATCGTTTGAGCCTCACAACTATTTTAATATTTGATAAAATTGTAAAAGTTATTTATTAGGCCAAAATAAAAGACAACTGGTTACAGCTTCTCAATTGAGAAAACTGTGACTTCAGACCTATCTGTTTCAACACGTGAACCTGCCCTAGCCTCAAGGTGCCCTTGACTCTCCACAGACACACATGCAGACGGAGAACATACGCAAACATATACACAAAGAAACTCTTATCATTGTGGTTCCACCACATCGACAGTGTTGTAAGCTGGGTTGTGGGAAGGAGATAAGTCTTTGGAGAGTAAGACTGGGAAATTGCTGCTATGGGCTCCAGTCTCTTACTCTAGGGTTTGTTGGCTTTTGTTTGGATCATATGCTTAGCCCAGTTTAAATTTGTGTCTGTGTGAGAAAGAGAGAGACAGAGAGAGAGAGTGGGTGTCTGAGTAGAGGTGTGGAGGAGTGACTGGTCAAAACCATGTTTCTTCTTTGTCTGTTTCCTTATCCCTCTGTTTAGTCCAGTAACCCCTTTCTAACCTAACAACATGAGACTGTGAGGAGATGTGGATGTGAAATCACACCAGAGCTTTCTGTGAGGTAACGAGTTGATTGATACTAATAAGCCAGTGCAAAAGAGCAAAATGTCATCAACAAGGCTCTACAAACAAAAAGACATGAATGGGAGGTGGAGCAGGTAAATTACTAAAGTTTATTATTTATGTATTTATTTATTATTAAAGGCAAAATAGCGAAGATCTAAAACATAGTGGGGTTGTGGGAGAAGAATTAAAAGGCCTGGTGAGTTATGTCCAGAGGTATTAGAATCCCAGAGCAGAGGGAGGGATTGATGAGTGACAGTTTGATGAAGGAGGTGTAGCAAGAGGGAAATTACACTCCTCACTCTGCTCCACTTCTCCCTCGTCTCCCTTCCCCCCTCTTCCCTGCTCTCTCATCATTAGTAAGGAGTTGTGCTCGGAGGTATTCCTCCTCAAATTACCTGAAAAAAGACATTCTATTTTCTTTTGGCCCTTTCTCTTCCTCTGTCTGCCCCACAGGCAAATTCTACCTGTCAGATCAAACAGGCAACAGGTCTACACAACACTGTAACTCTCTCCCCTCAGTCTTCAGAAAAGCTTTCCTTTTTAGAAAAAAAAAATAAACATAAAGGCATGACAGTGACTGCAAAAGAAAAAGAGAGTGAGGGAAAAAAAGACATTGAGAGAGAGGGGGGGGGGTTAAACAGTTTGTACGACGGCCCAACTGCAGACAAAGAGATCTTGTTCTGGTGGGTTTGGACAACAAAATGTGTGCAGCCTCACTCTTGCTTGGACTGGTCAGGTATTAACTCAGTCAGTCAGACTCCATGTTAGTGTCAGGAATCCTGACCATTGTTTCCATGCTCTTAGCCAATATCTCATCAGGAACTATTCATGTATCCCTTTAGCAAAGATGTAAGTTACAACACACACCTTTTCTCACACCCAAGGTTCATGGCTTGCAGTATCACCGGTTAGACAGCTTTGCTGCACCCTGCCCTACCAGTCAGCTAGTCAACCTCTCCCATGCACATTACCTCTCTATCACAACATTTTGTGTGTCAAAAATGAGGCACCTGAACCTGAGTCTTGGAAATGCATGTCTGCATTTCCAAGACATTTTTCAAATATATTTTTTCTGCAAACTCCATTGTCCATGCTACTGAGATGCAGGCACCTATTAAAAGTGTCTTCTCCTTTTCCCTTCTCCTTTTCGATCTCTCTTAAACAAAAAGAAGCAGCCTAACACCTAAGTGTAAAAAGTCCCTAAAAGGAATTAAAAGATGTAAAACAGACACGTACATATGACTAGAATAGATCTATGTTGTCCAGTATTTCCAGGATCTCTGCAGAAGAGGCAAGGTGAGTAATTACAACACGCACAGAAGCTCATCCTGTCGCTAATCAAAACAGGGCCTCGTCTTTACAGTGGATCTGTTTCATTACGGATATCAAACTAACACAATACTGTCCTCACCTGCAAAAAATGCATGAACATCCTTTTCCTGTTATTACGTAAACTGAGAAAAAGTTAACATGACACCACTTGCTCTTGCTTCCCGCTCTCAGCATTTAAAAGCAGGCTGGCTAATTGTAAGCTAGAAATGCAATAAAATGTCTTTGCATTAAAACATTACTAATATAGGCCTGCCTGTCATATTAACTGTGTGTGTTTAGTTACTTGCAGTCTGACCTTAGAGACGATCCATCTGACATCATTAGGCAGGTCCGAGCCAAAAGGCCAAAGTGACTGTTTACTCACAACCGCCTGCCTTTAATACACTGAGGAGACTAATAAACACATAATTACATTTTTAAACAATGAACCTTTTGTACAGCAGCACAGTGTAGATGGGACCAGACGGCCCAGACAGAGGCAAGTGTGTCCATTTGTGTGCACGTGTGTATGAGTGTGTAGTTGCTCATGTTTGCTTGTGGACAGCAGAACAAATTGACTGACTCGTTAATCTGTCTAACGGTAGGCCTGCGCTCTGTCAGCTGACTCTTCTAAACTGAGAGACTCCTCTCTGTGTGTCTTCAGGGCAAGAGGGCTCACTGTTGTTTTTATCTTTTATCCTCAATATCATCTTTAAATTCAAAGAAATAGTACAGACTTTATTGGTCAGGAAAGGAGACAGCTTGGCGGAGCAGGAGTGAGAGTAAAGAAAAGAGAAATATATATAGTCCTAGAATTTGCAAAAATGAACAATTACCAGTTCCTGTGTATAATAAATAAACAAACAATCGTCATATGATTTACCATTGCAATTAAACAGTAGTAAAGTTAATAAAAACAAACATAAAAATCTAAACCTTAGTGGATGTGGTCAAGCCCTATCTGCTGCAAACTGTTTGAGTGTTGTTTCAGAGTCATATGCCAGGAAGTATTGGCATAAATCCCTGTTCTACTGGTACTGTGGGCCTGTCGGCCCATATTACAAGCACAAAATCATCTAACCAAGACAATCCAATTGTGTTTCCACCACCTGAGAAACATTTCCAAAATTAAAAGGTGTTATTTCATCACACCTTTATTACTGGCCTGAAACAACCATCACCTGCACCACACTAGTTAAAAATACAGCCGCCACACTGCACTAACTAGATACAGCACGGTCACACCCATATTCCTCATGTTTCTCGTCTTCATGAAGAGTCTAACTGGCTCACAGACACACACACACACACACCCACACACACAAATGCACACAGACAACGAGTTTTTGCTACCTGCAGTACAATGTCTATCTGACCTTCAATTTGACAAGGAACAAACACTGATTAAGAAATGTTGCAGAGTTTTGAAATTTCAACAGCTCTGGGAACAGACACGGAGTGCGATTCACATCAAAATTGACGAAATATGATCAGGTTCATGAACCTGCTATGGTGTGTTTTCGATGAGAATTTGGCTCGGGAGTGGCAATGCAATTATAAAGATGGCTCAGTCTTAATTACAAACTAGGCTAACTGTCAGAAAGTGGAAGGCATAGATCAAACAAGCCACTGCTCTCCTTTACACTACAGCACTTTTCTTTAATGGTCTGATTGCACAACCGGTAGTAGGAGAGACTCACTTGCAGGATGTTTCAGGTTTCCATAACAATATGACATGTGCCAGGAAACAAAAGTCTACACTAACGTGTGCGGTAGTTATGATTAGCCTACTTGTCATTTTGATTCAAACAACCAAGTTTCGGATTGTTTCCTCTCATGGATTAGACTGAATATGTGACTTTCTCATCTAATACAAATGTCTCGACATCCCTCAGCAACAACAAATCAGTGGGCAGTAAAAATGTTGGCAACACTAGAGCTATCAATTCTATAACAACATGGGAGTAAGTAACAAAACCCAAGATATGTCCTAAATAACATCTTGGAGGTGGATATGTGTGTATTGGTATTGTTCCCAGCACTGGTGTACTTTGTCAGATAGAGCAGTCTTTTATACCTTCCTCCCATGGACAGGCTGGGGTTGATATTAAAAAAAACTATTTCCTTACTGACTTTCACATCCAACTATCCCCTTATGAGGTGTTTCTATTGCTGTGTTCACATTTTTATTACAGCGTTGGAGTGACAGAACGATTAACCTGTGTGTTTGGTCAGAGATCCAGCCAGTAAATCTTACCTGCAGTATTCGGTGCCATTGCTAAAGGTCAGACACGTAGCATTGTTAACACAAGGTGCCTTATCATCCATACACTGCAGAGCTGCAAGAGACAAGAGAAGAGTTAGAGAGTGGACAGTCAGGGAGGCAACAGCTAAATGTTCAGTCAAAATATTGGCAATATTTTAAGTGTGACCATTTAATTACATATGTCAATGGTGTTGCTAACTAAGCTTATTAATCCATTCATAAACACAGTTTCAGAAAGTTTCGTCTTCACATACTGTATAACCCTGAGGTATGTTAAGACAATCTTCACACCTTAAAACGATGAAATGTTGTATTACTTTCAGCAATGTCAGTTTCCTCATTAAAATGTAGATATTGTGGAAATGATTGTTCCTTGTCAGCTATCTACTGTACAGATATCCACCAGGTTTAATTGTACACAATGTCCATCATGACTTGCTCATGACTAATGTGTCGAGACACAGGCGAGGGTTAGGCTGATAGATGATACCATTGTCCATCAGCGATGGCTGACAGACATTACGACGTTACGACGGCATTGTGTATGTAAATCACAATTTTTAACATTATACCACCCTGTGACAGCGGGTTTTAATCCCCACATACATTATTATTCTTTGCTTTGCACCTGCAAATTATGTCTCCTTGTAGCCATTGTCCAATAGAAATTTGTAGGCATCAGCCAACCCTAACACAGACAGACATAGAGAGCAGACGCTGACATTTTTTTCGGGAATCTTGTGGGTCATGTGATTCCTGTGGGATTCCCGCAGGATAGTAGTCAATTTGTCTATTCATTACAACACTGGAACGGGAAAAAGCAGTCAACGGAAGTGGGTGGGGAAGGAATCATATTTTTATTTTTATATGTAAAGTTGCATTTCTAATATGAACAAATGCTATTTTGTTATTGGTAATAGGATGGAACAGGAGTCATTTTTCAGGGACAGGATCATTTTTCTGGGAGCACGATGGGAGAGGAGTGAAATACACTCCTAGAGAGACACCATAATGATGATGTCCTGTGTGCCAAAAATAAAAATACAATTACTAGAGACTCACAAGCTGGGTAGTGCAAGCCTTGCTTGCAGTGTTTCATTGCTCAAATTTCAAAGCTCAAGACTCATCAGGGTTTCCCCCAGAAAACTGGTTAGCGAAGGTGGTAAGGTACCCCATCACACACACTCCCTAACCCTCTGAGGGAAACCCTACATATAGTCTACAAGTTTCTCCACTTTCCCCTCATCCTTACAGAGATAAAGAAGAAGACTCGCCACCTATGAAAAGCCTGAAATCAGCCAGTGGTCACAGGGCAGCCGGATGGGCGGGCAGGCAGACAGAAATGAGCCTTTAGGAAGACAACAAAGCCCAACTATCTCGCCGCCAATGAAACACTCATAGTCAGACACATCCGCTATTGTATGGCCTTCAAGTCGCCAGAGACACATGGCTCAAGTGGATTTCATGCACACCATGCCGACCAAACATTCCAGACAAAAGGGTGGTGTTCTCAGTCTTTATTTATGTGATACAGTAGCCAAATGAAGGAAACCACTGTTGTGTGATTAATTAGGCAAACTGCTACAAATCATTTGCACTGGTCGTACAAATGTTATTATATTTACATGTTGTGGTTATGTGATGTAGCCCCACTCTGCAGAACGAAGTTCTATCTTTTTTTCTTTTTCACAAAACTGAGTGTAGGTCAGCTGATTTCGAAGAAACGCCAACAATGTCTTCACAAAACAGTCATTGCATTACAGGAAGTGCGCTCAGCCATCGTGTTACTTCCTGCGCCTAGATTAATCACATCTCTAGTAGAGGAGTTCTGTGAAGGCACTTTAAGTGCTTTCAGGGCATTCAAGGTCCAGTCTCTGAGCTTGTCCTGTCAGAGGGCGAGGGCAGACTAATGCCTTAGAGCCAGGGTGAAAGACATAGTCCATTAGACATGGGGATACCGTACGTAAACCACTGTGAAATTCATAATCCCACAAGCACGCACACACACACGCATGCCTTTATGTGCACAATTGCACAGACACCCACTGTAATAAAGCAAGAGTTGATATCAGACAACTGCTGCAGCACAAGAGACCACAGAAAATACTGTGCTATTTTTGGACTATTTTTGTTCTATGCAGACGTACTGTATGCACACTTGCTGTGAGTCAACACACAAAAATCATGCTCACATAACACAACACGGCACAGACAGCAGAAAATCCACACATGTGCGGTTAAACCAGGGATGGAGTGGAACTTTCACTTTTATTTTTGATCACGTGCTAAGTCCAAATTTAATGCAAACTTGTGTTTAATCTGCTTCTGAATTCATCATTAAAAAGGACTTCAAATGGGATTTCTGCTAAATAAATCTGGGCAACACACCATAGGGTAGGAGAGGATACCAGTCATCTAGCAGCAAGCAGACGACTGCATAATGAGCAAAAAAAGGAGTAATGCTGAGGGGGAGGAAGAAGAGCCCCGATGACCACTGCATAATTCAGAGGGAGTACAGAGTGGAAACAAGAGAGCACAGACAGGAAAAAGCTGATCACACACCATGACTGGTTTGATGAGCTTCCCGCACACGCTGTCGCAATGCTAGATGCAATGATTTTAACAGATTTATGACAACCTGCCTCCTATTACACCTTTTTAACACGCACACATAAATGTACGCCATGATGTACAGGTCACCAATTTCCAGAGTGAAAGTTTGGAATAGGTTTCTGCATTCCATCTCTCTAAAGTAAAACAAACAAAATGTTCACACACATGACTGACCAGTGTATTGTGATCGAGATTCACATCACCAGCATTGCATCCTCTCTACCTGGCTGTTCTCACACTTCACTATCAATGAACCATGGACAGGAAAGTTTCCCACGAACGAGAGCCTTGATAAGACCCAATCGACAAAGTCAACAGTGAAAAAACAGGCAGATGGTGTGAGCTGAGAAGAAACTCACAGTTACCTGACAGAATTATTACTATTATTTGGACCCTTCCTGACTGACTACCATCTAGGGCCGGGCAATAAAAGAATAATGATAATTATCACAATATAATATTCCTCAAAAAACAATATAACAAATGTTCAAAAAATTTTCATGACAAGTTTGATTTAATTCATTTGAATCATGAACGAATAAGAACTTAGTTTTTCTTTTGAGATATTTTGAGGAAAAAGGACTTAAAGATTAAGACTAATTAATTTTAGTCATGCATATTTGTTGAAAAAAGACTATATTTGTTAAGTGATCCACTGTTCATAAAGTGTTTCGTCATAAAGAATAGTTTAAAACCACAATTAACCATCTTCAATCAAAAAAATCAGCCTTAAAAGAATGAATGATTTATTGTGATAAATTAATCACTGATATCAAATGACATAAAAAAAAATATATCGTGATAAAAGCTTTGGCCAGATCTCCCTGCCCTACTACCACTGCGTGTGTGTGTGTGTGGGGGGGGGGTAGATCTTGTGGAAGGAGAGCTGTGTGTGATTGCTGCTAATGGAAGCTGTATCTGTTAAAATGCTATTACAGCATGTGAAAACAGAGACTGTATACACACACGTCAAAGCGTTTTTCCTCATTGACCTTAGCAGCACTTTTCAAACATAGTTACAAAGTGCTTCTGACAGAAAGAACAAAAGAGACAAATTTATACAATAAAGAGGGAAAATCTTCTGATCTGCTGGGTGTCAGTGAGTACATGTGGCAAAGGAAATCTGTGCTGCTGCATGGAAAATAAGTGAGGTAAACAAGCAATAGCAATCTATATTTTTCCTGTTTTTATGTACATTTTTTAAAAAGTTGAACAAAAGGAAAGAACAAACAGATTTTTGGAGAAGAATTTAGTCATACCTTGATGTTTGCTTATTCTACTGCATGAAAAGCATTAAGGAGCAATGTGTGATAACTGTGACTGTCATTTCCCGTTTCACATTTCACTTGTTTTCTTGACAAAATGTGGTTTGGAGAACAGCTGACACAGCCGCTGTCATGTAAAGTGAATGGCACAACAACTTCAAAGACTCCTGTCACAAAACAACTAGTTGTGTAGTCTGAACAGCACGGCCATTGGTCAAACACTGAAAGTTGTGTAGTCTGCACTAGTTTTTAGTGGTCCTATTAGCTGACTGAGTCCAGAATGGGCACCAGAACTGGAGCTACGCGAGAGGGTGTTACACCAAAATCTGTCACCCGTCAGATTCTGTGTCTAAACTCAAACCATGATCTTTTTCTAAACAAAACCAAGTAGTTTTGGTGACTTAAAATAACCAAAATACAACCGCTTCACAAGGTCAGCTACGTGTTAGAAAGTCCTGGGGGCTTAACTTCCCATTTGGGACATAGAATCTGATAGGTCATAGATTTTGGTGTGACACAGGCAACAGAACCAGGGTCAGAAGCCTCCCAATGAACCAGGATGGGAGAATGATGGAGGCCAGTTTGACAACAGTGAATTCAGTATCAAGGTGATATACAGCGTCACCGACCAGGAGTCTGACTCTGGGGACCAAGAAGACATGCGAGGCGTTGAGTAGAAGAGCAAGAGCGAAGTCAGGCATCAGAGAGGCAAAGGCAGCTGCAGCGAGTCAATATATAATTTTTTTCACCTAACTTTGTAAATTAAGGGTTTATCTCAATTAGGGCTAGGCCGATAGACGATGTCATCGTCCATCTGCGATGGCTGACAGATGGTCGATGGTTGAGCAGGCATTGTATTGTAAAACCCCATCCCCTGTCCAAAGAAAATCTAAATTTTTCACATAATACCGCCATGTGAAAGCATGTTTTAATCACGACAAACATTATTATTATAAATTTTAAATATGCTTCGCACCTTCCTCGGAATTCTCTTCTCCCCACACTCAAACATACAAGAAGCCTACACCTCAGGTAAACACACCGGCTTGCCCCGCCTCTTTCTGTCTCCCCACTCGCCTGTTAACTCCACTTTCTCCACCAGCAGTATGTTTTATAAAGTCGCCTAAAAGACACAGAACTCTTCTTTTTCCGTATTTTTCCACCCGCGATCCGTTATGCAGCTGGTGAGCCACTTGTGGGGTTGTTAATGACGCAGCCTATCAAACAACCGAAACCAACATCTGCACATCTGTGTTCACTACTGCTTTACCTCGTCCGTGCATGTAAAATATGCACCGCGATTTCTAACGTTATTAGGCTACCAAGTTTTTAAACGAGTGAAGTCTGTGCGAGTAAATACATGCACATAAGACGACTGCTATCCCCCCTGCGCCCCCGATGCCATCTTCCATCCAGATGTTTCAATGTAGATAGACATCGTCCGATGGAAATTTTGTAGCCCAACCCTAATCTCAATAAAACCAGAGCTGGTGATTGTTAGGGGTGGGAATCTCTGGGCATCTAACGATTCGATTCAGATTCCAATTCCAATTCAGAGGGCTGCAATTCGATTATAAAACGATTATCGATGCATCTTGATGCATCATTTTTTTCTATACAGGATCCCTGGATAATTACTAAGCATTTAATTTTGCTCATTAAATATAATTATCAGGATACACATTATGTGTACAGGACAGAGCTGTAGGCTACACCAGGTTAGTCTAAACTTGTGCCTGATGTTCTCAACCCTTGACTAGTAGGTTAGTTAGTAATGACATACAGATGATATTTACGTTGTTACTAATTTAGCTAACGTTACATGAATAAATAAATCTTTTTAGCATCTTTCCCAGGACCAAAGGACACTTTGCACATAGTTACAGTGAGAGAACAACAAAAGGTCATTCAGGACCGAATGCCTGGGGTAACTGGGTTTTAGTAGATTTTTGAAAGTGTGCAGACAGGGAGCATTTCGGATTTCTGTGGGATGAAGTTCCAGAGGGTGGGGGCTGTGACGCTGAAGGGTCTGTCCCCAAAAGTCCGAAGTCTGGTGTGGGGGACAGAGAGCAAGCCCTTGTACAGGGAGATGTTAGCTAGCGCTAACAACCTTCACTTTTCCAGCAGTTGGGGAAACTACAGACTTTTATTAACGGACACACAGTGACCTACGCTGGACGTTCACTACCAGGCACAAAGTGTACTGCTAATATATTTGTCCGCTAACTTTCACCGTCACGTTCTGCCGCTTGCTCTCTCTCACTCGCTCGTCCTCACACACACAGGATACGCAGAAAGCTGCCGAGTGTTGAGTGTCACCGTGCTCGCGGTGTGCGACTTAAAATAATTACTTGCGCATTGATATTAATGATTCTGTGACATTTTGGGGTGGTTATTCATT
>JAPMOB010227846.1:0-25180 GCA_029875015.1 Lepomis gibbosus
GTTGCACTCAGAGGGAGAGAGAGAAGAGGAGAGAGGAGCTCAGTGCATCATGGGAAATCCCCTGGCAGTCTAGGCCTATATTAGCATAACTAAGGGATGGTTCAGGACTCACCTGAGCCAGCCCTAACTGTAAGCTTTATCAAAAAGGAAAGTCTTAAGCCTATTCTTAAATGTAGAGACGGTGTCTGTCTCCTGAACCCAAACTGGAACCTGGTTCCACAGGAAAGAAAGTGCCTATGATCCGAAACATACAAGCTCATCTGTGCAGCATGGTGGAGGTAATGTCATGGCTCGGGCGTGCATATCTGCTTCTGGAACAGGCTCATTAATATTTATTGATTATGTATCTGATGATGGCAGAAGCAGAATGAATTCAGAAGTGGACAGAAACATTTTGTCTATACAGAGAAATGCATTGAAACTAATGGGGAGGAAGTTTATCATGCAGCAGGACAATGAGCCAAAGCACACTGCCAACAAACAAAGGACTTCATCAGCGGGAAAAGTGGAAGGTTTTAGACTGACCAAGTCAATCACCTTAACCCAACAGAGCTGCCTTTCACCTCCTTAAGAGGAAACTGAAGGGAGAAACACCCCGAAACAAAGAGGAACTAAAAGAAGCTGTGGTAAAAGCCTGGAATAGCATCACAAATGAAGAATGTAACAGTTTGGTGACTTGAGGCACTTATTGCAAGCAAGGGTTATACCACCGACTATTAAATGTTTTTTATTTTAAGATTATTTGTCGATTACTTTTGCTCACCTAAGAATGCTGTGGTCTGATACAAACGGTGGTTTGTCCTGAGGTGTTTGCACATCTAGATGTGAATACCAGGAAATGAGAGCTGAAATTCTGAACTCTTGTCTCATCTTTTGATCTTAAACCCAAATGTCTTCAGTGAAAAACAAAAAGAATGGAATTTGCCTTACTGTTCCAGTACTTTTCTACTGTATTGGGGCTCAGTGTCTGTCAAGGATGAGCTGGGGATAAACCACCAACCCTTGGATTGTTGCCATTACCTCCTAAGCCACAGCCACCCAGTATAGAACTAGACTGTATCACAGGTAGAACTGGTGTTCCCAATTCACAACTATTTTGCTAATAGTGCAGTCTAAGGTAGTTTCTGCCTTCTTCTTGGTTCACTTTATGGTTATAAAATATGGTATTTGGCTTTAGGATAATCCCCCAGTGACTCAGTGTAAGTCAATGTGATTACCCCAAAAGCAGTTAGCCAGCAGGAGTTTGGAAATACTGTTGTCATGAGCCCAAGTTGCCCTGGCACATCCCCACCCCACACAATCCGTGCTTGACTGCGCACCAAAAACAAAAGTCTGTAAAACTTTATATATTATTTTTTTCCAACATTTATTTATTCACACAACAGATCTGTAATAGTTTCTGTAAATTTTCAAAATGCTATTTCAAAGAACTTACCTCACTGCCAGGAGTGATTATGGTGGAAAGACTGAATCTATATTTTTCATTTCTTGATTTCTTTATGGCCAAACAGTCAGACTAAACAATACTGCATCCAAAATCTCTGCGGTCACCCCTCAAAAGCTAAGATGTGTAATTTGTGTGTAACTGTAGAAACTCCTCATTAAAGGGGTCCGTAGGCCAAGCCTAGCCTTTCCATAGTGCAATCAGTAATATCTTTTGTTAGCCTCTCCCTGCCTACCTGGTGAATTCACACATGTTGAGGGGACCCCGATGACATCATGTGGGGTTTTTCCCCTTAGACTTGACAAAGCTCCATTCAGAACCACAGAAGACACCACAGCTATGGCCAAGACAAGTAAATTGACCTTTATGTGTAAAATTGAGTTTCCCTTTACAATCCCCACATTGCAAGCAATACAATACTGCACTTAGAGTACACCACCCCGCCAACACATCATGCCAACATGTTCCTGTTGCACTCTCTTGCCTCAATCATCAGCAGCACAGGGGCCTTCTTCTGCAATGAGGCATTTGTGGAAACCTAAAGAGACTTCTCAGGAGGTTGTCCCTGCTGATGAAAGTCAAAACAACGCGACACTGAGTCTTGCTCCAACAACATGCCTGGCTTGCCTGACTGTGGCAGGTGGTCTGAATGACAGTCTGCCCTGTTTGCTTGTCTGGCCCTTGAGGTTGGAGCTAAAAATAGATCCCACATCCTGAGTGTCAACGGGACAATCATCATGCAGCAGGGAGGGGCCGAGCGCAGGGCTTCATTTCCTCTGCTATAGAACTGTACCCTCAGAGAGTCACCGACCAGCTGTTTGTCTAGTTTCTTGTTTCTGTCTACAGGCAGCCTGCTTTATTTCATTTATTTATGTTCATTTTTTACAGATATCTGATGCCTTTGTTGGCTGAAATCAGTCTACATTTCTAACACCACTTTTCCAAGTTCTCCTTCATTTTGATCCAGTTTTATTTCTTTATTTTGCCTCACTGCTGTAGTTTCTTTGTACATTGCGCCACCAATCGGTGTGCTCGCACTGTTTTACATTGTTATGTTGTGTTCAAGTGCTGTCGGAAGACTCACAATAGCAACAAAACATGGCGCAATAAAATATGAAATATTCCATCACAACGTTTTCTGCGGTTAGTCAAAATCTTTTATGAAGGATTTGGACTTTTGGCCAGTGCCTGCATTTAAAAGACGGAAAATATGAAAATCCTGTTGATACTAACTGGTTAAACTGTTTTAGGTTTTGTTTTTGCATGTGTGGAATTTTTAGTACAAAAATGTAATTAAATATAATTAAATGCAGGGGAAAATTCCATTACAATCCGTTCCATACATTGGATTTTCCACAGAGAATGGTTGGTCAACTAAAGTCCACTGTCTGTAAAGTTCAGTTAATAAATGATCCAGAATATTTAAACATTTTGTCGTTATTTTTACATCTTGCATCAAACCCTTTCTCTGGTTTGAGCCAGTCTATTCATGTTTGTTGAAGTGAAAGTTCTTGTTTACGACGGTCTTTGAAGATATATCATCTGTACGTCATCAGCATGAGACAGAAACGGGTGAAAGGTAACCCGGTGGTTGCGGACTACGAGAAGTGAAGGTCTGTGCAGAAGAATGATGAATGTAAACAGATTTGTCGTTTTATCGAAAGCTGCTCAGATCGGAAAGCGGCTGCTCGCCTGTAACGCGAGGCATGCTGGGAAAGAAGTGCCAAACCCTCAGCAGCGGAGAGACTTCAGAACTCACACGAGAAACCTCGCGTACGCCAAGGATCTGTTCCTCGGTCAGGTGAACAAGGTAACGAAGAGATGAGTCATGCTTTCTTACTGGTCGGTGTGTTGGATCGGAACCGAGCCTAACGTTAACAGACTCCGTCACGAAGCCTCAAACGCAGCACGCAGCTGCAGCGACACCGGGTGACCTGAACGCGCAGCCTCTTCAGGGCAGCTGCCATCTGAATTTGGCCTCGTATAAAAAAAGTTTCTGGCAGCATCACTAAGTTTCCCTTCTGTCGAGTCGCCTTGTCCCAATGAAACTTTCATTCATATTCAGAATTCAAGCTTTTATCAGTTCACGGACATCAGTGCGTAGTTGTGGGTACTGCTTTTGTGTTGGAGTAACTTAAGGTGTCTCCATGCATCTGTACTCATGCCTGCGTTTGCTGCTGTAACACCCCAGTTCCCCCTCTGTGGGGTCAATAAAGGGTTATCTTATATCACCAGTTTTGATTCTGGAACTCCCACTTGGTTCAAGGAGCTTGTGAAAAATAAGGTGGGCTGAATTTAGAAATCTGCAGCTGTTATTTCAATGTGTCAGATACATAGTCATAGTTTAGGTAAATAAGCCTCTGATTGGATTCAACACAGGCAGATACTCTTACTTAAAGCATCCCTAAGCACATGCAGTGAAGTCGGGAAAACGGGGATTTGTGTGAGGCACAACGTCTGTCTGCGAAATTTTCTCTTGTTTTGTATTTCTTCTGAGCTATTAAACTGAAGTGAAGATGCAGTTTTTAGAAGCAGAGCACTTTAAGGAGCTGGAGGTTTCTGTTCTAACGTGGTCTGTGGTCTCCTCCTGCAGGCTGAGGTCTTCCCTTATCCAGAAATTGGCAATGAAGAACTGGAGGAGATCAACCAGCTTGTTGCACCGGTGGAAAGGTTCTTCAATGAGGAAGGTGAGAGAGAGGAGACGTGCTTGAATTGTGAGCTTGCATCTTGAGTCACTTGATAAATTGACAGTAAAAGACTGCTGGTTGTGATTTCAGTTGACTCAGCAAAGATTGACCGAGAAGCCAAAATCCCTCCAGAGACTCTGAATGGGTTGAAGGAGCTCGGCCTGTTTGGAATCATGGTTCCTGAGGAGTACGGTAAGATCAGGGTGACCTGGACCTGCTTCCACCAGCTGTTTGTACATTTAAAGTTAGAACAACATGAGTTACACATGGATCATAAGGCCATTTCCCTCTACACCACAATCCTTTAGTTTAAAATGTGCCTGACTTAGAAGCAAGTCACAGCCCTACTGTGTCTTACCAGCACAAGTCGAAGGCAGTGTCTTTTTTTTTTTTTTTTTTTTACCCCAGGCGGTCTCGGATTGTCCAACACCATGTATGCACGACTGGCAGAGATCATCTCATTGGACGGCTCTATTGCTGTAACACTCGCCGCACATCAAGCCATTGGACTGAAGGTAAAAACGGGTTTAATAATAATAATAATAATACATTTTATTTCTAATGCACTTTACATTTAAGAAAAACCTCAAAGTGCTGCAGGTAAGATCATCAGTGTTTAGGTTCTGTGCTTTGGGTCGTCGCCTGCGTGTCTGTCATGTGCAGAAACCTGAGAGAGAGTTTCCGTCTGTGGTAACACAGCTGGTATTGTAGCGATGAGCGAGGTTCTCGAGGAGTTCCTCTGTGTGTGGTGTGCTAACAGCTGTTTGGTGTTTCAGGGGATTCTGATAGCAGGAAATGAAGCTCAGAAGCAGAAGTACCTGCCTAAACTGGCCTCAGGCGAACACATCGCAGCCTTCTGTCTGACGGAACCTGGAAGGTAAAGGCCTTCCACCTCATTCACATTCTCCTTCACTGTTCATATCTGTTGGACAGTCCTGTTGTGTTATTCTGGTACCCTAAAGCACTCTGTGCTCCTCGAGGCCAATATCTGCTGTTTTAACCAACATTTTAAACTGAAACAACATGTCTGTGTCTGCTACAGCAACATGTCTGCTCTGTAAATCTCTCTATGGCAAGTTCAGGGGTGTAGATTATGCCATCCACGAAATCTCACAAATGCACACCTGCTCATGAATGTAAACCTCCCAGGAAGTAACTGAGAGAGGTTTAGGAGAAGAATACTGCACACATAAAGCTGCACAGGAATAGCCAGATCTGAATTCTATCCAGGATCTGTCGGCCCTGCTTCTCCCGCGTTCTCGCTCCATGGCTGCGGGGGGGGGCTCTCCAGCACAGCTCTCTGCTGTTCTTTCATGGAGTGGGGTGTGGCCTTGAGTGCTTTGCGCTCTGGAGGGTTCTGACAGGCTCATATGTACAGCCACACAGAGTAAATGCTCCGTATTTGTATAGCATCTTTCTAGTCTTTTCAACCACTCGAAGCACTTTTACACTACTTCTGCATTCACCATTCACTCACATTCACACACTGGTGGAACAATTCAGGGTTCAGTATCTCGCCCAAGGACACTTCGACACGCAGCCTGGGGGAGCCGGGGATTGAACCGCCGACCTTTTTAAGGATTAATAGGCAGAGGGGGAGAGGGACACACACACACAAATAAATAAATTAAGGTTGTCAGGTAGTTGCATTATTCTTTATGTAATATTGTGCTGTGTTTATTTTGCTTGACTGTTTCTCCTTTTTTATTGTCTCTCAGTTGTTTTCTGTCAGTTCTTATGCCCCTTAATATTAATGAATTAAATAATAATTAACATAATTACTAATAAACCACAAAATGAATTAATAATAAAGAAGACAAAGTCTGTTAAAAGGCCCTTGTTAACAAAAGCAAAAAGCCTAACAGAAAGACAAACACTACCAAATTAACTACAATTAAATCCAAAGAGGACGGTTAGTCTCTCAGTTCACTTTTAACAGTGAACAGGATTAGCTTCACTGACGTTCACTTTGATCATTTCAGTGGAAGTGATGCAGCCTCCATTAAGACCCGCGCAACTCTGTCAGAAGACGGAAAACATTACCTGATCACCGGCTCGAAGGTGAGAGGAACCAAGCTCACAGATGTTTGTTCTGGGCTTCAGAGCTGACTTCACAGGCTCTGCTCTGATGATCCCATGCCTTTCAATTTTTCTTATCAGTTTTGGATTTCTAACGGAGGCATGGCAGACATCATGACGGTGTTTGCCAGGACGGAGGTGGTTGTAGATGGTGTGAAGGAAGATAAGATTTCTGCTTTCATCGTGGAGAGGGCCTTTGGGGGCGTCACCAGCGGCAAGCCTGAGGACAAACTGGGCATCCGGGGCTCCAACAGTAAGCCTCTCATGAGTTTGGATAAGAATTTGAACGCTCGGGAGTGGCCTCTGTAGGCCGCGGGCCTTTTCATGTCAGTTTTATTTCAACTTTTTCAGCTTGTGAGGTGTCTTATGACAACGTCCCAGTGCCAGTGGAGAATGTAATAGGAGAAATAGGTGGTGGATTCAAGGTAAGCTTTAACCAGCCCTCAGCACAAACTGTTATACACGACTGGATCTGCGAGGCTGCACTGATTTGTGCACTGTGTTGGACAGGTTGCCATGAACATCCTGAACTCTGGGAGGTTCAGTATGGGCAGCTCCTCAGCTGGAATGATAAAGAAGCTAATCGGTAAAAAGCCGTTAAGAGATTATACTGTATGTGTGGGTTTTGAAAAATGTCTTCATGATGACACCACCTGTGTCTGACTTCCCGCAGAGATGACCTCTGAGTACGCTGCAACCAGGAAGCAGTTTAACAAAAGTCTGAGTGAATTCGGGATGATTCAGGTACGATGGACTATGATGGACTTTATGAGTGATCACCTCCTCTCAGCCTGGTCTGAAGTCAGTGCGATGTGCTTTGTTCGGTTACTGCAGGAGAAGTTTGCAGTGATGGCGCTCAATGCCTTCGTGATGGAGAGCATGGCGTACCTGACAGCAGGGATGATGGACAGACCGGGGCTTCCGGACTGTTCTCTAGAGGCTGCAATGGTCAAGGTACACAGCCTTGTCAAGTGAGTTCATATCAAACCAGTAGAAAACAAAATGTCTGGTGAAGTGTGTTCTCTGTCTTCTGTTCAGGTGTTCAGCTCCGAGGGAGCCTGGATTTGTGTCAGTGAAGCTCTTCAGGTCCTCGGGGGTCTGGGTTATACAAAGAACTACCCTTACGAGCGCTACGTTAGGGACTGTCGCATCCTGCCCATCTTTGAGGTAATGTAATGATTAGTTTTAGTCTGAAGAAGGTTCTGACATTTAGTTTGTCATTTTGGAGATCAGATTTGTTTTTTAGAATGAATCAGTTAAATAAATTAAAAAAGAAAATTTTAAATCTAAATTTTATTTGCAGATGTAGCTTGGTGGCGACTCAAACATGTTTCAGGTGTGTGAGACTTGGAGGTGTCTGGACCCCGGTAATCTGGGTTCAGCCATCATGTACTGTTGGTTTGTTCAGTTAAAGGCCAGCAGGTGGCACATCTGACTTTGGAATCAAAGGTCTTACATGATTTAAAATGGACTGAGCAGACCTGCAGCTTATCAGCCAGTCAAACATGTTTTCTGTGTTTGTCGTGAGGTGACCACATGATTTGCCATGTGTACGACCCTCTTGTGCTTTTGTAGATAGAACAAACTGGAGCTCTTGCAAATATCAAGATGTAGTGTGGAGCCCTGTTCCACCTCAGTACACCACCTTTTCTGTTGTGTTCCTCGTGGGCCATAAAGGATGGGATTTTTAGATTCTGTGGTCTGTTTTCAGGGGACCAATGAAATCCTGAGGATGTACGTCGCTCTCACTGGAATGCAGCATGCCGGCAAAGTCCTTACAGGAAAAATAAAGTAAGAATATGAAGGTTATGTGAAGCTGGAAAATGTTTTCATATAAAACTGAAATTGTGACATATCACTAGATGTAGATTGTGATTTCGGTTAGTGTAATATTTTGTTTAACGCTGCATTTATTTCCCCGTCGTGGCCCCTACAGGGCAGACCTTCAACATGACTTAAAAATCACATACGTGTTTTGACATATTGTCACTTTATAAACTTGAGAAAAATATCTGAGGCTAGTAGCTAAATGCTCTCCATGCTGGTCGCTAACCTTGTCAGCCGTCTCGTGCTGATCAGGTAGTCTGTACACGTGGCTGCATCGCAGATAAAATGTCATTTTCAGAGCTGTGTGGCCATGATGGCTTCATTATGGATTTTTCCGTGTGTAAATATTCTTGTCTAAAATCCCATCACAACATTGTGTAATCATTAAAATGTAAATCACTCTTTTAGTCGCTCCATCTCTGCTCTGCCTGCAGGGAGATGAAGAAAGGAAATCTAGGTCTTGCTTTGGGCATGGTAGGCAAGAAACTGAGGAACTCAATCGGGGGCTCGGTGGACCTCGGCCTGACTGGTAAAGATGGAGTGGTGCATCCCAGCTTGGCGGTAAGAAACCTTTAGAAGACCCATGTTCTGCAGGCGTTAGATGACTTCATTGCTGTCAAGGAGCTCAGGAGTTCTCTGTCTACAGGAAAGTGCAAAGAAGTTGGAGCAGAATGTCAATTTTTTTGGATCGACTGTGGAGAGCCTGCTGTACAGATATGGAAAGGTAACATTAGATTGAGTTTACATTCTGGAGAAACAGCTGTGGGGCTTTTCCTGCTCAAATGTTTACAGTTCTTTTGAACAAAATCTCCATTTGTTTCAAACGGCTGAGTTGTTTCTTACTGACAGCAGAGATCTGTTCATAGCTTCCAATCAGTGTTTGTGTTCGCCAGCTGCTCCAAAGTCTCTTTTTCTTCCTTCACTGTGCTTTTGTAATCATGGCTTTCCCAAAGAAGCTGTAAGCCTCATGGAAACAGGTCGGCTTTCCAAATCCTTACTTCCTGTTTCATTTGCCTCCACTTTAAATCCAGTACATGTTAATTGTCCTCAGAGGGCTTTATCACACCGCACTCTTCAGCTGCTGAGGAACAAGACTACATTAAAGTTCAGACTGTTTAAATCAAAGTACATAAGCTCTGTAAGTTTAAAGGTCAACGATGGAGTGTAAGTTCTTTTTTTTTTCTCTTGACCGTTGTTCTTTTTAGCCAATAAAAATCACATGGGGACACCAAGATACTTTTGAGGGATTTGGGGCACAGTTATTAAAGGCAGAATGAGTGGGGCTCACAAACGTTAGACTGACAAACAAAATACTCTCTCAGTCATCAGTATTTTGAACACTTGTGGGACATTTGTGGCTGTAAAAATAGCGAGGCGAAACGCCAAGCAGATGGAGATGAAGAGCGACAGGGAGCCTACCTGTTTTCTGTTGGACAGGTAGTAGCTTAGTTAGCTTAAATGAAGTTTCCCACTATTAACCAACACAAATAACTTCCTGTTTTGACAAAATAACCCTTGAGCGCTGTAGTGAGTGAGCTGGCCGTCAGAGACTCTGTGCTGGTGATGTAGTGATGAGCTGTGTACGGTAGATGATGACGTTGAAGAACTGATACAGCAGCAGCTGTGATATATGAAACTGAGCCAGGAAGGAGGGGCCAACTTTGTTTACAAACGTCAACCGAGTAATTGTTTTGTTTTTACATTTGATACAGATTTCTTTTTTAAAAATTATTATTATTATTATTTTTAATCAATTCATTTTTTGTCTATTAATATACACACACGCTTACAATTTTATTTATTTTATTTTTAATATATTTTTAATTTTTTTAACACACACATGCTTACTGTTTTGTTTATTTATTTTATTTTTAATGTATTTATATATTTATTTATTATTTATTTTTTAACACAAACACACACACACTGTTTTATTTATTTTAATTTTTAACACACATACACTTTAATTACCTTAAGCTTTAATTACTTGTTTAATGAAATGTATGGGGTTGATTCTTCTTATGTAGTTTGTATGAGACTGTGGCAATATTGTTGTTACACATTCAAGCCAGTTAAGCTAATTTGAATTGAAAGATGGACTAACTGGAGGCAGCAGGGCGTCTGGTCCTACAGCAGGTTGGCCATTAATTGTAGGATTGGTTTCTTTAAGCAATACAAGGAACGCTGCTGGTGTTTATAGTGCGAGGGAAGCTGCTTTGGCCAAAACAAACATGAGCAGTCAGTCGATTAGACATGTTGGTATGTCGTAATAATTCCCCCATTGCACAGGAAAACTGTGTGCACAGTAAGTACAGTAGGGCTGTGGCTCAGGAGGCACAGCGGGTTGGCCACTGATCACAGGGCTGGTGTTCAGCACCTTACAGGGTAGCTCGCTGCCATTGGTGCCCGAATGTTTGTGAATATATTAGATAAAAGCACTATATAAATGCAGCCAACCAACATGTAGGACAAAAGTGAACCAGGAAGTGGTACTGTAACCTGAGATGGATGATTACAAGCGGGAGTTTGTACTCTGATTATCTGCTTGTGTTTGCTCCGTCAGGAACGTCGCTGTGTTCCCACATCACAGCAGTTAACTTGGTGAGGCATACGGTGTTATTACTGATGCAATGAAGACCAAGACTACGAAAAGAAGACCCGCGTTATAATAAACTGGAATTCTCCTTTAATTACCAAACATGCTTGAAGTGGTTAGAGAAGGCTTGACTGTGTGTGCTGTAATACATGTGGGGTGTCCTCTGGATGAGCTACGGGATTCAGGCCCTCCATAAAGATTTAAATCTGCCAAAAGAAGTGCATCCCGTTCCCGCTAACTTAGACTCCTTGTCACATGTTAGCCCAGATGGGATCTTGGTGTCTGTATGGTCTCTGTCAGAAAACCTCCAAACACAGGAAGTAATTAATCACATCTTGAGAGCAAAATCCAAACTGTTCCCTGAGCAGCAGTGAGTGAGGGCTCCAACCAGAGCGAAGAGAGCCACCAACCACCAGGACGCAACAAACCCAGCTAGCCAAGAACAAATTTTCCCGTTGAAGTTCTTTCTTGATAAATGATTTGATTACCTGCTAAATGATCAACTGATGCAGCTGTATTATAGACTAACTTAAGTAGAAGTAATTGAATCATTTGTGAGGTTGGAAATGGTCTTTGATTGATGTGTTCTTGTTTTATCCATTGATGTTGTCAGACCATAGTGGATGAACAGCTCACCCTGAAGAGAGTAGCAGATGTGCTGATCAACATCTACGCCATGACAGCTGTCCTGTCCAGAGCCAGCCGCTCCATCAGCATTGGCCTCAGGAATCATGACCACGAGGTAACAAGAACCACTACAGGCCCGGCTACAAAGAGTCTGAGTAGAGGAGTTCATGGTAACAACCTCAAAGGCTGTAGCCCTCCTATACATGTGGAGATAATATTCATCTTGAATCAGTATCTCTGGTTTTCCATTTACCTCGTCAGATCGGTACACACACCAGTTCTTCTATATTTACGCCATTTCAAACTGACAGTAAACAGCTGCCCGTCTCACTCGCAGCCTGAGGTGGAGAGGGACCCATGACGGCAGAGCGTTAACACCAACTGTAGCTCGGTCCTGTGTGTAATCAGAAACAGTGACGCCGAGCAAACAAATCCTCCACACAGAGACAAAGAAGGCAGTGAATGCTCTGTATGATCCTCTTCTGCGTTTCAGATGGGAAGCCCTGTCCCTCCCCGCTGTAGCTACAGGCCTAAATGTCAGCAGGCATGCAGTGGGCCACCTTTGTCCTTTTATATAAAACACACACAGATCCTGTCTAGCTGAATCTTTCCAAAGAGTAATTGATGTGTTTGTAAGACTGGAATGTTTTGCCTGAGGATCACAGCGAGATTCAAACAAAGTTCTGAAATATTTTAAAGGCAAACATGGGTTTCAGTTTAGTTCCACTGTAAACTGCACAGTTGTTTGTGTTTGTGCATATTTGGTTCTGTATCTGTTCACATTAATTACACTTAAATCCATGGTGTGTAGAAACATGTGGGTTATTTATGGACCTGATGAGTGTTGTCTACATTTTGGCCTCTGGCATCCTGTGTGATTCCATTTCTGATCTCCAGTTGGATTCAGGTCTGCTGGTTTTAATGAATGAGTGTTCTTTTTTTTTGTAGGTGCTGCTCACGAACACATTCTGCAGCGACGCTTTCTTCAAGAACAATTACTTGATGACTCAGTTGCAAAAACGTAAGTACAACACAGAACAGTAATTGAGAACAGCCCCTTGCCTTTTTTTATTGCATCTCAAGTACAAAAGACTTGCATGTGTTGCGGAATTTCCCCACCAAACCCCACATACCAACACTGGACCCCCCCTCCCCTTTTCATTTTCACACTGCGTGTTTTTTTTTTTTTAATGGCCTGTATGTAATCCAGAGTTATACGGTGACATGATCCAGATAGAGAATGTTGTGTTTTGTATTTAACCAATCAAAGAGGCTTGTTTTATAATTCCCATCTCAATCCATTCCAGACTCTCCCGAGAACAACGATGCCAACATCAAGAAGATCGCCAAGGAGGTCTTGGAGAAAAGAGCCTACGTCTGCTCTCACCCTCTTGAAAGAACATACTGAGCTCTCCTCTATTCTGAGAATACGGACAAGTTCAATTTACAGTCCCAATAATTTGTGTTTTCTCTCTACTGGTATTTCCTTTGTTTGACATTATATGTACACTTAATTAATAAATTAAGAGATTTATGTTTCTAGTTTCTGTATTTTATTAACCATGGCTTCAAAGATAACACCTGAACTGGATGATGGCATTATCTGAAGTTTTAACCAAAGTGCTCTTTAAGTGTAGTGTTATAATTAATGACTGCACAGTTTTAATGCTCATGAGTCTATTTGGTATACAAGGTACAGTTTTTGTGGGTTCTGGCTTCTACAATATTCCTGATAGGCTGGACAGCTGATGTTCGTGTCTTCATGTTTGGCGCATACGCTTGAAAAGTGAAGATACTCTTCTCTTGCTCCGTCAAAGGAATGAGTGCTGCTTACTGAATCCACTGGAAGAAGCAACAGAGTTATTATAACTGTATTTTTTTTTCTCTGGAGTATCTTTTTCTGAATAAAAAGTCAAACTGAAACTGACATGTAGTGGTACTTGTTGTCCAGAGAGGCGTGTCTGGCAGAGGTGCTGTTGAGACTGACGTCCACACGGGGAGCCACTCTTTTCTTTTCCTCTGCATTGTCGTGGGCCAAGTTCATCACAGACAGTTGGGGCAAAGGCTACAGCACAAAAAAAAGTGCTGTTGGCTCACAAAAGATTATTACAGTCAACTGCAACCAGAAACATGTTAACACTGAGCTGAAGCAAGTGCTGGTAAAAAAACACAAAGACAAATATGGATGTGAAAACTGAAAGGAGTCGCTCGTAGTGAATGTACAGAACATTATCAGCTGTATCTGCAGCTGACCCAAAACCTTATACTGTTTGGGTTCACTCACAGCTCTTGGTGTCTGTTTCAGCCGCATCAGGCAGCTGTTGTCAGAGAAAAAGCCCTAAAAAGCCAGAACACCCATCTGAACTTCACTGCAGGATAACACCTCTGTTTCCTCGTATGGACTCATTAGCTCCTCTACCGCTGCAGCTCCCTGATCCTAAAACTACTTGACCACCATTGGCTGAGTTCTTGTTTGAAGGCTTACAGAAACTCATAACAGTCAGGTCTGGAGTTTTTCTCTCTTCACACCGAGAATTAAAGGGAATTTTATTGTCCTGGTGAAAATGTCTTCTCCTTAGAATCTCTCTGCAAACGGATGGAAGATCTCAAATTGCAAGAAATGCATATCCACATATGAGGCTTGCCGTAACACTATCAGAGTACAGATGACAAAACAGAATTCTATGTGGCCTTAGGATTAACAAAGCTTCTTATTTTGGCCTTGAAGTCACGGAAAAGCAAAAGCAGATACTGTGCTTGTAGGGACAGAGAAATTCATTGTGTGATCTGACCTGTGTCTTGGACAATGTTGGATAACCATCCGATATCTGGATGAATAGCACTTCAAAATAATGGCACAGAGTCAGAAAATGTGCTTCCGTCTAAATATTCCTGGGAGTTCACCATACCGAGTCATCTCAATAACTGAAAATACTGTACCTTCAGCATCATTCCTGCTTTCCTCAGGGAATACTTCTTAGGCTCATCTTTCAGTATTTCCTGACTTCTCAATGAGTTTCCTCCCATGTGACACTTAAACTCTGAGAAGAGGCCGCTGCGTGATGGGTTGGCGCTGCCGCCAGGAAGCAGCTTCTTCAGCCAGCGACTGTACTGAGCTCTGGCGGCCTCGAGCTGCTCCTGCTGCAGAGGTTCTCCTGAGGATCAACAGCACACCCGCTAAACTCAACAGCTTTAAGCTTTACTGTTCATGTGGCTAAAATAAACAGGTGAGACACGGGATGGTTAAACAGACATAAACAGATATTTACCAATGCTAACTAATAACTGCTGAAATCACAGAGGCTCCACTGAACAAATCTATTCTCCAGTGTGGTGTGGGAGTGTGTTACTCAGCAGCAAAAACTGTTACTGGCTCAAATAGCCGCCATCTGGAGCTTCAATCAAAACATATCAATATTGGCCTTCAATACTGAGAGAAAGCTTACAGCCCAGACAGTTATAGGAAAAAATGCACTCTTGGATACTCTCAGACTGTTAAATTCAGCGCATTGCTAGATGCTAGTTAAAGCCTAGTCTCTCCTTCTGCCCATGTTTGGTAAAACTTCATCGTTAAACCAAAGCAAAGTTGTACCAGATGGGCAATGACAAGTTTAAAGTTAGGCCTAAATGGTAAATCTTAGCCTACAAGATTGTTGTTTAATACACTGTCGTAGCTGATATTTACATTAGTCAGTCAACTAATTTGTTAAGCCTCTTTATGTGAATGCAGAATATGTAGTGTTGATGTTTGCCGTCTAGTCCTCGTGTCCTCCCAATAGTGATACACCAAGCTCTGCACAGCAGGGGTAGGAGAGGGACAATATTAACTTTAAACCTTCTCCCTATGAGACTCTAGTTCTGAAAACAGCCCGATTTAACTGAGCAAAACACATCAATTCAGGTAAATCTCATATAAATCAGTACTTTTAAACGTTTAAAAGAAATGAAGTGAATTAGAGTTTTGTTAGCTGGAATGATCACAGGCCTCTCCAACTCCAACTATAGATTGTTCACAGTGAGGTCTGAAATGAAAATCAAGGACTGAAAATAAAATAAAGATGTTACGCTCTGTTGTGAATGTTTAAAAGCCTTTTTCGAATGCTGTGTTGTGGTTTTTGTTAACTGACTCCATTTACTGCTGTCTATTTCTGTCTGACAACATGCGGGCTTGCTGGGACATATTATCCACTGGATCAGTAAGTTTCGCAAATAAGGTAAAATCTCAAGTACACCTTGAACTTGAATAGAAAGTAAGTAAATGGGTCACTTGGTTTTTGGCTGTGTGGCCTCACTGATGCAAACATTGGCAAAAAACGGCAGAACTGGTGTTGAGGATCTTGAGGAGGATGTGGGCTGGTTTAGAATCAAAGTGGGGCGACAGAGCGATCCGGTGCTCCCGGTGGCCAGTCCGACTACAGGGTCTTATTCATTCGCTAATTTATCAAACTTTCTTACCTCAGTTCAGTCAACCTTCTGTTCTCAGAAGTTCATTCAGCCACAGCTTTGGATGAGCTCAACTAAGTCTCCTGGTTGGCCGATACTAGATTGGTGTCAAATTATTGTCATATATATCCCGCGTTTCCAGCAGGTACCAGGCTCTACATCTTACCCACCACTGGTTATGGGGGTTTTGAAAAGTGTGTGTGTTTGTGTGTGTCCCTCAAGGATGTTAAACCCAAGTGTCCTGCAGTAAATGACACCTTGTGTGACCTTGATATACTGAAGCAGATGGATTTCTCCTGCTGAACTTCAGGATAAGTTGGTGACTTTGTAAAGAAACCCTCTTTTGGATTCTGACACCCAATGCTGCCATGCACAGCTGTTGTTTTAGCTACAATAGATGTATCACAGTGAGACATCTGGTTGTTAAAATTTGGCCAGTTATTCACAGGAAAAGAAAAATGTACTTTTAGTGCTTAAAAGTGTTTTATGGTACGTTGATGCAGCACAGCCTACCGGGCAGGTGGATGGTGACAGGAGATGGGCTGAAGAAAGGGGGAGGCTTGCTGTAGAGCTGAAAGTCCTCAGAGCGCTGGCTCCAGGCCCAAATGTCCCGTGAAAGTGTGGGTTTCAATACGTTGGCATGTAGGGTGTTCTCTTTCCATGGCTGGAAGCACAGTGAACAGTAGGATTAGCAACTTAACCCTCTGATACAAACACGCTCTGTCACTTTATACCTCAACAAGGTTGATTTTGTTAGCCGTGTCAGATTGTATGCTGGGTCCTACGCTAAGAATGATGGGAATGATAATAACGGAAACATTCCTGTTCCCTGTGAAACCCCACACGGCTTGAAGATAAAGAGTGACATCACCTTCCTCAGCTCTTCCACACGAGCCTCATCTGGGTGTCTGGGGTGCACTTTGGACTTGTCACTTCTCATACTTATGAACCAAACTGTGGAAGCTGCAGTGGAGCCGGGGTCATTTTTAGAAGTCACGTCTCCAGGCGTCACTGTAGCACTGTGATACCACTGACTGTAGGTATACCTCCGCCCTGGCACCTGAAGTTATCACCAGAGAAGCACGATAACACCACCTTCATCTTCACCAGACACTTCCTTCTGTGTCCCAGGGGCCTCATTAGAGAATAACTGCGTCTTATCTTACAGAAGCAAACTCATGGCTGTGTCCGTCCTATCTCAGACCTCGTGTCTTATCTTAAGAAATCCTAACTAGAACTTCTTCAGTCGGCTCTCGCCAGGCCTGTTTCTGTGTCTAGAGCCAGTATCACAGAACAGGACGAGAAAAAACTCACTTTTTGGGAAGTTTTCTCCAAAACTGTCTGCTCGGATGTAGCAGATGAATCATCTTGGCAGCCAGCGTTCTCCGGGAGATTTAAAGTGTCATCGTACGGTTTGAGCAGTCTTTCAGTCATAATAGTTCACGCTTCATGTTGTTGCACATCTTCACTCTGCCTAACAACAGTGCTGCTGCCGTTTTGGCAGTTATTTTGAGTATAGGACAGGCTCTGTCTCAGGAAAATCTTCAGTAAGGACGCTTCTGTAATCGCTATATCTCTATAATAAGACAACATTTTGTCCTAAATGCAGTTAGGAATTATGTTTCTGTAATACCAAAAATCTTACATGTCATCCTAAACTGGGATAAGATAGGATTTCTGTAATGAGGCCCCAGGTTCCAAAAATATAGAATACAGGTTGAGATTACTGGATGTAGTCATACTTCAGTTTTCTCCCTCACACAAACATCTACTGTATAAAAGACTCTTGCTTGAGTTGTGTCATCCATCACAGTGAACAACTCGTCATCAGTGTTTACAAAGTACATGTTGTTTTATCATTGGACCGGCCCTGACAGTGTTGGAGCCCTAGGCGAGATTCGAATTGTTTAAAAAATTTAGCATAAACAGCCAAGTCAATGATCATGGTCTAAAATGAAGAAGTGTGATCAGCCCCCACATCATAGCATAAACTGGGAGACCAAACCTAACCGGGAGTCTGGGAATGTGCTCCTCCATAAACTGTGTGTCAACCCAGACTCTAGTTTCTTTCATTCTAGTAAATTTATGGGGTAATTTTCCTGAAATGCAAAAGCATTGGTTTAGTTAGAAAATCTTAAGCATTAAAGACCTGCATAAAGTATTTCCTGCATTCTGTCTGCATCAATTTATGGTTAATCTCCATCTGTATAAAGGGTAACACAATATTCAGGTGGTAGGTGACAAATCATAATATTAAAATTTAATAAAATATAATGCAGTCAGGCTTTCAGGTATTCTGTAGCCACTGTTTTAAAATACGATTTCTCCTGTAGATCAAGTTTTCCAATTTAATAAAATCCCTGCTGAGTCAGCATGCTTAGCCTTCTGCTCTCTGTTGAGTCTCCTTTTCACCTCAATGAGAAATTACTTAACTTTTATTCAGTTATAAACCCCTGAACTTTTATAGCTCCTGTATTTTCAGCAGGTTTTCTGCTCATGTTCAAAACTTTCTGCACATCTCTACCACATAGTGTTGTCTAACACGTCCAGAAAAAAACTGCAACATTACGAGACTAATGTCGTCATTTAATGAGAGTTCATAATATTTTTAATTCTACCTGGCCTCTACTCATTATATTATTGATCCATTGGTATGCAGTTTATCCCCTTTAGACCGTTTGACTGACACAGTTTCGGACTGCATGCTGCATGTGTAACCAAAGCTACCTGAAATACTGATCAGGTGTTTCAGTTATCTCATCACAAATCCACACGCTAACTTCAGCAGCTCCAGTAAAGTTCACTCACAGTCCAAAACAGAGCAAGGTTGTGCTTTAGTTTAAGATGTTTATTTTGCAAAACTCTACCAGTTACGTTACTGTCTGGACTGAAAGCGCCAGGTGCACATGATTAAAGTCGGCGGTTTTGATTTGCGCCGAGTTGAAAACTTACTCTTGTGGTGCCCAATGACAATTTGCGCCCTAGGTGGTCGCCTAGGGTGCAAATTGTCATCTATGTCAAGGGCCGGCCCTGCATTGTGTGGTAATGCAGAATTGACATACCAGTGAGCAGTTGCCTACTCACACCACCAGCAGATACAAAGCAACATGAGCATTCAGTTGGAGTTGTGCATTACATCCTGTGTGTTCATCAAACCTGAGCCATCTCTTTGCGGAGCAGCTCCTTGGCTTGCTCATTTGAGCTGAAGGTCTGGATGCTGTTGTTGTGAGCTGGCCTGGCTCCAGGCGGTTCCATCCTTAATACAGCAGCCTCTGGCTTCCTCATATGCTCACTTTGCTCTTGCAGTTTTTTAATATTGTCCTGAAAAATGATGTAACATATGAGTGGCTCTGTTAATAAGTCTAATTTTAATGATGTGAGCCTACAAACCTGAATGAAGTCCTTGGATTGTTTGAGCATCATCTGCTGGTGTTTCCATTTCATGTACTCTCTGTTGTAAGAGTCGAGTGTTGCGTGTCTTTTCACCCAGAGAGGCACAGTGAGCATGTCTGCCTCACTTTCTGTACTGGCTTCCAGCTGCCACTGCTCAGCATATGTGCCATATTCCTTTCTCATGCTGACAATCATGTCAGCTGAAGGGAAGAGGTTGCACTGCACCACATCTTTGAGTTGCCTTGCTTGACAAAGCTGGCTTAACCTAGGCAAAAAAAGACCTTCTCACAATTTAGTAAATACTTACCATGGGGAATTTCTATAGTATTTAAGTATTTAAATTAAAAGTATACATAACCTTTCATGTCAACTTCTAATAGATTCATTCAAGATTTTAAACGATCAACAGTGTTTTTACAATTTTAGCTGCTTAACTACAAATCATGCAAACTTAGTTAAATTATTGATAGTTTGTGCCAACCAGTTTCAAACATCTGCTACCCATGAGCAGCAGAGGATGTGTGACAAAATAATCTCAACTCAAAGGTCAAAGGTCTGAGTTGGGATTATTTTCTTGCATGTACAGTACATTGTTCTTTGAGGGCTTGCCAGCAAAAAGGGTAATTTATTTTCACCATAATTTCATGCTTAGGTAACACAGAGAATGAATAAATTAATTTTGGTCACACTTTCTGTAACAACACATCTCTATCAAATGGGGGACCCTGGGACAAAATCTTTTTTAAGTTTATGTCAATTTAGGGGTCCTTGAGATGAATAGGTTTGAGAACCAGAACTCAAGCCTATCTGAAGAGTTTGCTAAGTGATTTTTGTACCATGTGAAAATTAAGGTTAAACATTAACTGGAAAAAGTAGTGAAAAAATGTATGCTTATTGATATGTTAATATTAACAATGCACCAAATTACATTGTGTCCTGTGAAAGGGTTCACTTCCACAGACACTCAACAGTGAGATGTACGTTTTGGCCGTCTGTCAGTTCACTGCTTTGGTTTTAGGACCCACAGCTGTAATGTTTTGGGTTCATTTCCCTCATCAGCAGCTGTTTTCAGTGAAGAAGCTCTGATAAACCTGAACACAGTGGACTATGTAGCAGCTAAAGGGTCAGATATTTCCAGCAGGAGTTGATGGAGATCAAAATACAACTAAGATTAGAGTGAATATTGGACTTGCATTCATCATGCTCATTGAGGTGATAGGTAATAGTTTGCTAGTAACTTTTAATATGCCAGTATTGTGTTTACAGCATGTTCCACCTCTCCCAAGTGAACAAAACCAATCTATTAATGCTGCTTCAAACGTAACAGTACAGTTTACTGTGACTCACATACTACATCATTTGTAGTAATGCAGTAAAACATGCAAATCACAAGTATGATCCTTTAAGGCCACTGTAATCTCACAGTATTGGTACCTTGACAAAGCTTGGAAGCAGGGTTGAGGGATTGTGCCTCTAATGTAGACCAGAGGCTGTCTCATGATGGTCTCTAGTGACTCATATAAATGGATAGGACTCAGGCCCACATCTAATGAGTCATAGATGCGCTTGTAGAAACCCAGGTTTGAATTGTAGAGGACTATCACCTGCTCCTCCTCGCGCCCACTTAGCCTGCAAAACATCACACAAACTGCAGGATTCTCATTGGTATTGAACCATTTGACCCAAATAGACAGGACAGCTGAAAACTGTTAGCTAAGAGAGCGTTCATGGGCTTACTTCATAGGAACAGCCTCCCAAATTCTCTTCACCGCTTTATGTTTCAGCCCTTCAAGAACAAAGATGTGTGTCCTCTTGTCCACTATGTGAAATCCTGTAACAAAATCCAGATCCTTGCTCTCATTGTTCTTGACATTCAGTCTGTAGTTTGAAAGGGCATTCTCTAGATTTTCCAGTGAGTGAGAGCAAATATGAAAAGCTGCTGCATTGATTCTGAGGATCTCTGACCTCAGCTTGGTCATCACAGAGACGTTGTCGTAATCAAAGAGGTAGATGATGCGCCCAAACGGATCAGAGGTCTCCAATTCGCAGCCGTCTTTCTTAACGTTAAGCGGAAAAGCTATCTCAACCTCGACTTTGAGTTGGGAATTGGCATCAAAATAACGGCCTTGTGGCATGGGCTGTCCGCCAGCTGCTGTGTCTGTCGTCTTCCCGTTCCATGCACTTGGCTCTCTGTCCAGCAGCGGAGGTAGAGGGCAGCATTTGATTGGTACGTGCATCTTTAGGCTTTTCCTCCCAAGTAGCAGCTCTGAGAGGTTCAGTCTTGCAACACCATACGAGTTAATGACTCTTGCCTTCTGGTTAAATAGTGACGCACCACAGTATTCTGACCGCGTGCCAAACACTGCTGGACTTTTTGTTTTTTCTTCCAGCTTTCTGTCACGATCATGGACCTCTATCTCCATAGGTGGACCGGAGAGGAACTCTTTGAGCTCGTCAGGATTCATCAACCCAGTCAGGATCACATTCACATCTCTGATGTAGATGTTGGTGCCATGCTTGTGGTAGTTTGTTCTGTGCATGCTCAAGTTATGGAACTTGTACTGGCAATATACGGGCACACATTTTTCCTGGGAAAGCGGAAGTTTAACCCATGTCATGTCAAAGCTCACTCAATTTCAACAACTCGTTAAAGCTAAACAGTGAATGAGAGAACTTATTCAACATACATGTACAGCACAAGCCATATGTTAATTGTGGCATTGTTAATGAGACATTAAATGAGATGTAATTCCCACCTCTAGGACGTGGAAAGGGACAGTGGACGAAGGCATTGAGATGGCTGACAAAATTGTGATGACCAGTGGATTGAGATCAGCCTTCAGTTGGTCAGATATTAATGGTCTGTTCAGAGAGATGTTGCACATGACCTCAAACACACCAGCTGAAGAGACTGGGAAGCGTTCCGTCAATGAGGTCTCACCTGGCAGTCATAAAAAAATAAAAAATTACAAAGTATTTCCTTTATGGTTAACATTGTGACTGAAATGAAATCGCACAAGCCTTGGTAGTTGTGGGGCTCAAAGGGTGACAGTATGGGGCACCGCTTTTATCCAAACTAAAATATCTCAACTAATATTGCATAGATCCAGATAAATCTGTCTGGTTGCAAGATGATGTTTATTATGTTTCAGACTTTCCTCGAATCTTTGTCTTTTCATTAGGTCAATTACTGGATAATTTTCCCACTTCAGGCCTCTAAAAATATAATGAGGACAAAAGTAAACTGCTCACAACCAGGAGATCTATTCATCTGTTTTAAAGGTTGGGGAACACTGTTTTACAGGCCACTAGTGTGAATAAAAGGTTCACTCACCTGCCAACAAAGTGATGGGACAGATCTCAGCAGAGGCAGTGCCATTCTTTTTGATATCCTCGCGGTCGCAAGCGACAATTGTGGGTTTTTGAAATCCTGTTTTGGTGAGAGGAGCCAAGTTATTTCTGTCTATAAAATTATGAAAAATATATCTAGCATAGCTTTTACAGAGTTATATAAGCATGAAGTTTGGCAAAGATGCAAGACACCAGTGTGCATACATAAACCAGTGTAGTGTCATTATTTACCATCATCATCTTTAAATTGTAAATTTACCTGTTTGGGAGCCGGCCTCTGAATCGGACTGAAACAGTACATTACTTCTGTGCTTTTTAGATATGTTTGACTTCCTCTCAAATAAGGTTCTCAGTTGATGTACCATAGTCTTGATATCACCTTAAAGCGAAGATATCATTTTCATCATACCATTCGTGCAAAGCACAGTGCACACAATCTGTGTAACGTTTGAGTCATTTTGAGCCATGTTGAAGGCGATGCTCACCACACATGTCTGACGCATCTTCAGGCTGATCCTGTGCCAGTCTGAAGACTTTGAGTCTTTCATAGCGAGCCTGGCTGGACAATCTGTCCTTACTGTTCCAAATCAGGAGCTTGATCTTGTGAGAAAGCAGACTGACCAACATGTCCCTGCTGACTCTGACGTTAAAATTCTGGGTCCAGCCAACCCATGTCTGATCCACTTCATGCCACATTCTTAGAATCTGTTACATAATTCACAGATTTATTTTTGCATTAGAGGCACTTAATATTATACATTTCATTAAACAGCAGGATCTTTTGAAGTGTTTCTAATCGGAAATCATCCTTCTGGTAACAACCCCTGTGCAGTGATGGATCATTTACTGTAACTCTAGACAGTATAGCTGCTTTATTGTGGTTCACACAGGATGTTCATGAATTGTTCATTAAGGACACACACTCGCACACACACACACACACACACTGTTACCTTGAACTCATCTTCTGTGTACATTTTTGCTACTGGTCCAAACATTACTAGGTCCAATTTGACTGTATCACCTGGCAACAAGTTGTATTCAATATGATAGCAGCTCTGAGCCTTATGGGATTTCACCAACACAGATGAATCTTTATTTGTTTTCCTAGCCTTTTCAGGAGCCTCAGGGACCTCAGCTTCTTCTCCTAAAAAGGGACAGATGTTAATGAATGAGATCAAGGATTAAATAAATCTGCACCATGTTTCTTGCTCTCTGGTATTGCTTTGTTGTACATTTCAGTACACTACAATTTCCACACTACTTCATCCTTTTGACACTCAGTTTAAGTAATCGCAATTGTTCCATTGCTCCATAAATTCTATATGATAAACGTACCTCTTGGGATAGCCAGAGCAATGTAAACCGTCCATGTGACGTGATAAGAGCTGTCATCTGTGTGTGTTGGGATTTCCTCAGTAGAACCTGACCTATTTTCCAAATCATGCTCCCTGGTCAACAGATCAGTTTCAAAGACAGGGACATCTTCCTGTCTTTTATCTGTAACTTCTCCGTCATCGCAGTCTGCCGGTGAATCACAAAGGCCCGTCTCTGACATGCTGGCCTGCATGAGAAGGGGAAATGAAAAGGGACAACAGAATGGTCGCTGGCTAACATTTCATACCTAGTCAGGAGACAATTATTCACAATTCTCAGAGTTTATATGTGTCCTACCAAACGTAGCTTATAATGAATCTTTGTCCTATTTATTTACACATTCATTTGAGATGTGTGACAACAATGATCAGTTTGAGTTAATAATGTTGGGATTGGTTTAAATTTACGTGTGGAACATATTCAGGTGGAAATGCATGATATGTTGACGGATTCTCAGAATGGGTTTACCCTCCGTAGGGGTAATAAATTACAACATTAATGGATTATAATGCAGTAGTGGATTTGAAATATTCGCTGGGGTTAAGGGGTTTAAATTAAAAAATAACATTACAGGTACTCCTCAATTGTACCTATAGGCTTATTCTAATATGTTAACCTTACATTGTATGAACGTCTCCATTAATTTACATATCAAAAGTAAACTGATGGACGAGTCACAGGAAAAAAATGAGAAATTCAGTTTCATAGTGAGCTCAAACCCGCTTTTACATTTCATCTTGTTAGTTCTGCCTGGCGTGTCTTCATCAATGAAGTCAGTCAGCTCATTCTGAAAATGTAATTAATGGAAGAAGGAGGGGAAGCCTACAGTTTCTCTGACAACTCTATGTGTTTAAACAACACATGAATGTAGTTTCTTTGTTTGCTCACCTTGGCTGCTGTTGGCTCAGATAGTTCGAGTGTGACGCTCAGGAGGTTTAAAGTCCTCTTGAAGAGTTGGTTGTTGGATTGAAACACACCTCTGCACTTATTGTCCCTAAGTTCCCCAGGTGTGCCGCGGTAAAAGTCCGGCTGCCACTCAAACTGTGTGATTAGAGGACAACGCGTCGCCATGACAACCACTGTGGCGAAGTCACGTGATTCCTTCCCTCACTTGCTCTCGGGACCTTTTTATATACAGTCTATGCTCGGGACCAAATAAAAACAACAAGATGTGCATGGACGTCATGAAAGGGATATTACCAAAGCCACGAGAGAAAAACCATCTGAGCAGACACATGGGTTTAATCCAGGGAACAGAAAGCACACTTTAAACAATTTACAGTTACAGTAGCCTACTAGAAAATTATCTTGGAGGCTTCAAAGTATAGCCTATATATATGTGTAGGCTATATATAT